>JAHBCN010003965.1:0-68339 GCA_019359885.1 Listronotus oregonensis
AGAAGCTAACCAGCATATTTTCTGATAAGGAGCAGAAAGATATCGTGAGAAATGAAACAACATATCTTTTAGATAAGGTGAATGGTTTTAAAACCGCTCTATTTCCCATCTTTTGGAACGACATTTTGGAGCGATTCAATGCAATAAAAAAAAATTTCAGTGCTTTTTTGAATCTGCAGTGCGTGCATTGGGGTCGATGAAATCATTTGTGGGCACTAAAAGAGACGATTTTGATAAATACGAAGAAGCAGCTAAACAAATTTCAAGTACTGACGAGTACGTACAATTACGTACCAGAAACAGAAGTGTGAAGGTGAACCTCTCGACTACATGAAAGCACAAGTCGCAAATCTGTTACCAAGGCACTTAAATACAAGATTGTGATAGGAATTAGAGACTCGTGAAGCCCTACTACATGTTAAAAAATTAACGCTGGAATAAGCAATTGACTTCTGCCGTACAAGTGAACAAAGTGAGAACCAGAATCTACAGTTCCACAATGAATCCAATAGTGAGGTAAATACTGTTAAATTAAAAAGAAACAACCGGTAAGTCATCATAACTTTAAAAGAAAAAACACAAAAAATTATTATTTTATATTTTAAGACAAATTTAAGTGTAAAAGATGTCAACAAACACATGGTGCGGTAGCGATATTTTTATTAATCAGATTCAAACAGAATGTTCTTGTACTAATCATTGTAATTATAAAAAAATGTGGGACGAATTTTTAATAATAGAGGATAAGAAAGTTAAAGTTAAGCTTGATACAGGGACTGATGTAAGTGTTATACCTAAAAAATTAGAAAGGTTAACGATCAGTTTAAAATTCATACTAAAGATTATATTGTAAAATGTTTTAATGGTACACAAGCAAAAACTGTAAGTGTAGTAAATTTATATTGGAAATATAGAATTAGGAGTGTTTATGAGGATCTTGTGATCACTGATGGGGTAATTCGAATTCTTTTAAGTGGTAAAGCCTGCACTGATCCTGGTTTACTTAAACGTTTTAACACAGATAATATTTTAAATTTTAATAAAATGTCAGAAGAAGGGGAAAAGCTTATAAAAGAATACCTTGGTAATCTTATTGGTCATGGTAAATTTTCAGGAAACATAAGATAACTACTGTTGCAAATTTTGAGCCTGTGAGTTATCCCCTATTAAAATACCAAAAGCTATAGAAGATGCCCTTAAAACAGAATTAGATCGACTAGTTGACAGAAAAGCAATTGGTAAGGTAATCGCATGGTGATTGTCGAAAAACCAAATGGTAAGTTGTGACTATGTTTAGTTCCTTTAGATTTAAACTAGCAAATAGTACGTAAACCGAGGTTGATCAAGAAGATCGAGGATATGAGTTTAAGCATAGTTGGTAAAAATATATTTACTGTTTTTGATTTAGCAGAAGGGTATGATGAAGATTCTTCTTGAAAATGTTGTTTTGCAACCCCACATGGAGTTTACAGGTATGTAGTTTTACCTTATGGTCTATCAAATTATCAAGATTTATTGGAGAAAGAGGTAGAAAGGAAATTTGGAATTATTAAAAATGTTTTGATACGTCATGATAAGCTGATAGTGATAAGGAAGAGTATGGCAAAGCAGTCGAATAAGTTATAAAGAGAGCTGCGGAGGTAGGTGCTAAGTTTAATAAAGATAAATTTCAATATTGTAAGAGGTTAAGTTTATGGGTCAGTTATTCTCAGCAAAAATTTATTTGCAAGTTAGAAAGTCCAAAAGATAAAAAAAAAACAATTACAAAGATTATTGGGTTCTTTTAACTATGTTAGGCGTTAAATTCCCAAAATGGCAGAGCATATTTAACCACTTTGTGAATTGCTGAAATCTAATGTCGAATTTAAATGGCTTCCAAGAGACCAAAAATGTTTTAATCATTTAAAAGAAATTAAAAGTAATTTCCCGGCTCTTGTTACGTTTGATCAAAAAAAAAGACTATTCTACAATGTGATACGTACAAAAATGCTCTAGATGTTGTATGTTTCAAGCATATGACAAAAACATTTTTCAACAAGTAGTTTGAGCATTTCGTAGAATAAACGACCACGAAATTAATTATAGTCAAACTGAAAAAAAATATGAGTCATTTACTTTGGTACACAAGAATTTGATTATTTCATTTATAATTGTACTGTTGATGTGCAAAGCGATCATAAACCAATTATTTCTATTATGAAAAACCCCATTTGTAAAATTGGCGCAGTTAGACTATAAAGACTTAGACCTAAATTACTTAAATACATTATAAACGTTTATTTTATATCTAAAAAAGAGAAAAATTTTGCATACATGTTACCTAGATCTAGTTTAAACTTAAATACAAGTGATTCTGAAATGTATGAAATAGTTCATTTTCTATTGAAACATTACCTATAAGTGAACAAAAAAAACTAGAATTAAGAAAAACGGTTGGTCAAGATAAAGTTCCAGCAAAACTTTTTGACTCTTATTTTAATGGATGGCCCAAAGAAAAATATATTTCACAAAGTTGTAAACCCTACTATAAATTTAAAGACTCCATATATGTTAAAACTGGTATAATATTTGTTGATGGCAAAATCATTGTTCCAAAAAATCTTTGACAAGATATAATAAAAATATTACATAAAGGTCATATTGGTATAGACAAGTCGATACAAAAAGCTAGAAACTTATTTTATTGGTCAGAATTAACTACTGCATCATTAGCAATCAAAATATAGAACATTAGCTAGAAAAGTTTTGGCAATTAAAAGAATATCAATCTACCAAAAAAATATTTACAAGAAGAAAAGGAATGTGAAGAATATTTTATGCAAACAACCACTCGTGATAGTAATGGTAAATTTACGGTCAGTTTACCAACCAAAAATAATTTAATAGAATTGGGTGTATCTAAAGATAATGCTATAAAACGTTTCTATTGTATTGAAACATGCCTAAGCAAAAATCCGCTATTAAAGGATCAGTATTGCGAATTTATGCAGGAAGATATTTCTTGTCTGCGGTTAACAAAACAGATGATAATTATTCCAATAAAAGAAACTATAATTTACCTCATCATTGTGCGGTCAAAGAAAACAGCTCTACCACTAAAGTAAGAGAGCGTATTCGACGCGTCAGCCAAAATTTCTTCCGGTATATCACTTAATGAAGTATTAAAAGTCGGGCCTACGATATAGGATGACTTACTTTCTATAATAATGCGTTTTAGAACCTATAACTACGTTATTACTGGCGACATCAAAAAAATGTATCGTATGGTTAATGTAAAGGAGTCCGATTGAAATCTCCAACGAATTGTTTGACGCTCAATCCCGGAAGATGAACTCAAGACTTATCAGTTGAATACCGTGATCTACAGAACCGCTTCCGCGCCATTTTTAGCTATTCGTTCGTTACACCAAGTAGCTTACGATAATATGAATGAGGTTCCTGAAGCTTGTAACATTATTTTACGCAATTTTTACGTCGATGATTTACTTTTCGGAGCTGCAACGATATCTGATTCTAATCGATTAAAAAATGAAATATCCGCTTTACTTGCTAAATCAGGATTTATACTTAGAAAATGGATGTCAAATGATAAACGAATTTTAGAATTAAATGAGTATTCTGAAAATCTTCCTTAATTTTTTATTACCGATGATAAAACTGTAAAGACTTTAGGTTTTTTTTTGGGATCCCATACAGGATCCATTAAATTATTGTGTCAATATTTCCATTCAGTCGCAAACACAAATAACAAAACGTCTAATTTTAGGTGTAATATCACAATTTATTTGATCCTTTGGGTCTGTTTGGTCCCATTACAATGCGAGCAAAATTAATCTTGCAAGAATTGTGGAAACAAAAACTTGGTTGGGATAAAACAGTTCCTCCTAACTTATTTACCTTATTTAATCAATTTTATAAACAGCTTCAACAAATTAACGAAATTTATATTCCTCTTTACATTCTTCTAAATAACCACGTTGAAATAACATTGCATGGCTTTTGTAATTTTGTAAAAATATTTGCTTTCACGAGATAAAGATAATAGTCATTATTCTTAACTTTTATGTGGTAAATCTCGAGTGGCACCACCTAAATCTGTAACTTTACTACCTTGTTTAGAGGTCTGCGGAGCATTCCACCTAATAACCGAAAGACATTTGTTTCAAATAGGGTGTCCGAAATAACCTTTTTAACAGATGTTAAATGTTAAAATTATCTCAGACCCAATGACAATCTCGCCGATATTATATCAGGAGGCATAAACACCGACGATCTGGCTTAATGTAACTTATGGTGGTCTGGACCCGATTGGCTATTAAGATATGTTTCTTTCTGGCCTACCCAAATTGATCTTAGTTCTATAGAAGTATTAGAACTAAAAAAGACAAATTCGTTGACGTTTCTTTCAACCACGGACTTTAATATTTTGGAGAGGTTTGCTTCTTTATCAAAGTTAAAACGCGTTCTTGCTCATTGTATACGGTTTATTAAAATACCACATCACATAAAAATAACAAAATCAGTGGCTTATTATCGATTAATGAACTAAATGGCAATTATCCGGATTGTATAAACTAATGATTTTTCTACGGAAATAGATGATCTTCAAAAATCAAATAAAGTTAAACCCAAAAGTAGACTATCAATTTAAGATCCATTTTTAGGTCAAGGTCTTATCAGAGAGCCTTAAAAACTCAAAAGTAAGCTATAATCAAAAACACCCTTTTATACTTTGCGGTAAAAATTCCTTGTCTGAATTAATTTTTGATTTTGAACATAAACGTTTGATGCATGCTGGTTCACAAGCAGTTCTGACTAGCATAAGATGTCAATTCTGGATATTGAATGGAAGAAATACCGTAAAAGGACTTATTCGAAAATGCATTACATGTTTTAGGGCTTACTCTAAATTACCTTGTCCCAAGATGGGTAATCTACCATCTTCCAGAGTTACGATTAATGGACCATTTTCTGTGTGCGGCATTGATTTTGCTGGTCCTTTTCTAGTAAAGGATGGCAAAACACGTTCAAGGAGCATGGTTAAGTGTTATTTATGTATTTTTGTGTGGTTTGCGACAAAGGCCACACATTAAGAATTAGTAAGTGATATGTCTCTAAATGCTTTCCTTAATGCACTAAAGCGCTTTTGTTCTAGACGTGGTGTACCTACTACAATCTACTCGGATAATGGTATTAAGGCCGCGGCTCATGAATTACACAATGTGTATAAATATTTAATAAATAACCAAGGCTCGGACAATATTCATGATAATAGACGCGAAAATAATATAATATGGGTTTTTATACCTCCAAAATCTCCACACTTTGGGTGATTATGGGAAGCTTGCTTCAAATCCACAAAACATCATCTAAAGCGAATTTTGGGTAATGCTCATTTAACATTTGAGGAACTTTATACCATAATTATTTAGATTAAAGGCATTCTTAACTCCCAACCTATTACGCCATTGTCCGACAATCCGAATGACCTAGAAGCACTTTCTCCTTCCCATTTTGTCATTGGGCAAATGATAACTTCACTACCACAACGTGATGTAACCAGATCACCTATCAATCGTCCAACCAACTATTAGAGGCTACAACAGATGGTTTAACACTTTTTATCCAGGTGGAAGAGTGAATGAATATCTTCCCCCCAACAGAACTACAC
The DNA here is from genome assembly GCA_019359885.1 of Listronotus oregonensis. Taxonomy (NCBI): domain Eukaryota; kingdom Metazoa; phylum Arthropoda; class Insecta; order Coleoptera; family Curculionidae; genus Listronotus; species Listronotus oregonensis. Next base: position 5,672 of record JAHBCN010003965.1, read on the forward strand.
TCCAACAGAGATATAAATGGAAACAGTCCAAGGCTGAAATGCTGAGAATTGGTATTGATGGTTTTACTAAAGGAAGACTCTACTACTAACATTGTATTTTACAGTTTATATTTTATGTAATAAAGTTACTTTAAAAAGTTAAATAAAGTACAGATTATTCAATTCCCAAGTCATAAACAAACCCTACTTAGTATTGAAAGACATTTACTCCAGGAGCTAAATTTTAGCGAAATAATCAACTACTTTTCGTCAATAAAAGCTCGCAAAGTTCCATTAAAAACGGGGTAATTTAGCTTTTAAAAAATTGTATCTGACTGTAACTAATTACTACATTCTTTGGTAAAATAATTTTATTTGTTGCCAATAAAGTATTTAAAGAATTGACAAACAAAAAATTATTGTTTTTATTCGGAAAAAAATTAGGGGCCTCCGCTCCGTTATTGCCCCAGGGCCTCTAGAGAACCTGCGTGACCTTGTAATAATGCACTAGCGCTCATGGTGGCAAAATTTAGCATTTAGTATGTGTCAGATGTTGAATTTTGTACTGCTCGCTATAGTTATTATAAATTAATCATTAAAATAAAATGTCAAACATTGTAATTATAAAGAGTGGGTTTTAAAAAATAAATGTCCCGGATTTACGGCTGTCATCTGATAAAAAGGATGAAAATTTATTCCTGAATAGTCATGTTAAAAAATTTGAAAAATTAAATTCTGGATGTACTAGTTTGATAGAAGCTGAAGTTAAACGTCAAACTAATATTAAACAACATTTTGATGTTACACTTGATGTAAGTTTTTAATTAATTATTATTCTTTTGATTGTTGTGTATATATTACTTGACAATTTTAATAAGGTTATATTTTAATATTTTAGAAAGATATTAATAGAAATGTCACAGATTGGCAATGCAATTGCTTAGCTGGTTTGGGTAAAAACTGTAAATATGTTAATGCTGTTATTATTTTCATTAATTTTGAGACTGGTGAATCAAAAACAAGTCAACGGGGCCAATAGAATGTTCCTTCAGTGTCCAAGAATAGTGAAGAGTATTCAAAAGGACGGAAAGTTAAAGACTTTATTACGAAAAAAGCTTATCTAAAAGAGTATGAGCCGGTTGATTTAGATAACCCAAATATTCTATGCTCGTTGAATAATCTACTGAAATCTGCGAGATTGACAGAATTAACTAATACAGCTAATTTTATAATAAGATAAATAATTTACTGTGATAAAAACAGTATGTGCTATTGTCTCAATTTATACTATCACTTTTGTGATTATCTTACTTGTTTAAAAATATATACTAGCAATGTGTTATTTGAACAAATCCTTTATGAAATTCTCTATGAAAACAATATAATTACTTCATTGGATCAATGGGATTATATTTGTGTCAATACAAGAGGCCAATCTGAGTGTAAAAGCTGGTATGATGAACGCGCTGTGGGAATATCAGCCAGTGGTGCTGGACTAAAAATGTATTATATCGTATAAAAAATGAAGAAAACGCTCGTGAATTCTATAAAAAAATAACTGGTTATCATGTAGAAGAATGTGGCCTAGTCATTTATTCTACTCAACCATGGGTGTGGGCGAGTCCTGACCTACTAAAATTTTGGAACTAAAATGTCCGATTTCTGTGCAAAATAAACCAGTAGTTAATAAAAAAAAGTAAGTGATAAAAGTGGATAAAAGAAAATGCTGAAAATTATCAGAATAGAACTATAAAATAAATGCAGTATTTTTCTTGGCCTCGTTTATCATAAAATTTTTAAGTTAAAGATTTTTGGACTAGTTTCTGAGATACAGGTGACATTCTTAATAGGACACCTGGTACATACTGATCGTGTCCAGCATAAGATTATTTTTTAAAAAAAGTTGTTGTCTACCCACAACTGACAAATTAACCTGTATATTTAAAAATGTAATAAAATATAACTATGCTTAACACCTAAAGCAACTTCTTAAATTAATTAGTAAAACACTATGTAGATTCTGAGAAAGTAAGTTATATAGTCTTCTTATGTTGGCCACCCTGTACCATCTAAATAAACCAAGAGTTACATGCCTTTTTTGGTATTTTAAGTGAAGTATTTCAAATATAAATGTGTTTTTCTTTAGCCAATCCACTTCAGTACTGAATATCAGTCATCATTTATGAGAAAAAGAAAATAAGGGAAAATGCCGTAGAGAGGCGGCATAAAAAATGGCAAGGCAAGACCGATACCTGGATTTACATCAGCTATTGAGAAGAATGCTTCTGCTTCTGCTGATGGCAGTAACAACGAGAGCCAGTAATGAATGCACTCTAAGGTTTTTATTTATAAATATTTTGTCAAAGTTATTGTAATCACCCTGGTATGTGTTACCTTTGTTAAAGTCTCGATGTATTATGCGTTTTTTTTTAGTTTAATTTTTATTATTCTTTATTTATATCGAGAATCAAGAATTATATTTAGTTTGTTATGTGTATTTGTGTTACAACATGTTTAAGTCCATGTATTATTTATTTCTATTTTAGTTGCAAAGTTAATATTTTTTGTACCACATTATTGAAGTACCAAAATAAAGTTACTGTTATATTTATATTTTAGCTCTGTTGTTTAAAAAAAAAACTTCAAATTTGTGAGTAAACAAAATACCTATAAATGCCGAAGTTTCCAACTTATGATACGTTGAAAACATAAATATTTCGATTAAGATATTAAATATCATTGTTTTTTTTCCACAATACAATGCAAATAAATTGATTTTTTTTTATAGAATTGCTTTTAAATTAATCAGAAAGTTATTAGCAGTATGTGTAAGTAACAATAAAACTGAAATAAAGTAAAAATGTTTATAACTTTATTTCAGTTTTATTGTTACTTACTCAGGAGTAGATTGGTTAAATCGAGGTTAATAAAAATAAAAGACTAGATAATTTTTTATTTTGATAATGTGAAATATATTAATAATGCTATACAGTGAGAATTTTTGCTTTGGTTTCATAGGAAAAACTGCATAATACCAACACCTTAAGCACCTTTTGAAGGTGACATATTGTTTGCTATAAGGTGGCAGCAGCTATTTTTCATTGAACGATTTCACCATAAAACTAATTTAAAAATTCTTACTATGTATAAATAGGTACAACATTATTTAAATATATTTATCTAAAATCCGAATCCAAATCTAGAGATGCCTTTTAATTACGGCTAAGCGGTTATTTTTGATTAAATCATATATTACATCGTCCCGATTCATTATTTTTTCCTCTTCAAGTTCTTCCTCTAGATCCATGATTTCCAATGGATTATCCCCTTCTAATACACAAATATTGTGCAATATACACGCCACAATCGTTAATAATGGAATTAAATCTATTCTGGTGGTCTGCATGAATTTTAATCTTCGAAACCTTCCCTTTAAAAGTGCACAAGCATTTTCTAGAACTCCCCTCGTTTTAGAATAAAATTATTTTGCCGATTGGTTAAATTAATGTTACTTTTAAATCCAACCAAAAGATAGGGTCTACGTTTGTAGGCTAATTCTCCCAGCATGTGACTATTTTGTGAAAATTCAAGCTCCCTTGCTTTTATTCCTGCAAACAGATCAGACTTTTTAAAAAGACGATTATCGTGCATTAAACCCGGTTCTCCTGAATAAACATGTCAAAATAGATTAATATTATCATATACACCTTGCAATAAGATGGAATGAAAGATCTTTCTATTGCAGTAAGAATTGGCATAATTTTGTGGAGGCAAAATTTTGATATGGCTGCCATCGATACAAACCAGCACACCCATAGGTACAGGGTCTTTCTGTATATTTAGACAGCACCTGGTGATGTTATTATATTAGGCGGAAAAAAAGTTTAAATACGAAAGTTGCAGGATTTGTCCTAAATAGTCAGAAAATGTTTTAAAATGTAATACAGAAACGGCGCAAAGTTCTTAAAAAAGAATACATTTTAGGTTTTGTACAGAAAGAGCGAAATATTTTTTTGCAATATTTTGACATTTTTATTGCAATAATTACTCCATACCAACCCCTATTTACTGTTAAAAGGACACACGTCCCCCTTTACTGTATGCAATTTTACAGCCGATAGAAATTATCGTTTATTTTTAAAAAGGCATATGTCCCGGACCTGTGCTCTTTTAATAATAAACGTTAGGCGCCGTTCCCCACTTCCCATTTGTTGCGGCTCTTACGCTAACTTCGGACGTGTTTACTTATTACACTTCTTTGCTAATGCGGATTGCTCAGTTTTTAAACGTTTTTCGAACATAAACATGTCTAGTAGTGCAGATACGAATAGTGATTCCGATACTTTGGAGCCGGTGAAAGCACAAAAGCGGAAGAGGGGCATTTGTAATAAAGAAAAATACAAGCGAAATGTTATTAAAAAATGCATAACGTCCGGCAAAAGTTATTTGAACTACAAAGGAAACCTAGTTCAGGCAAAACAAGCAGGTGAAAACTGCGGGTGAGTTAATTCATTTGTTTTACTTTGTTACTAATAAGATTTTTGATTCGATTCCATGATTTTCAGATGTCATAAAAATTGTCTCAGCAAACTGACTCAGGATGATAAGTTACTAATTTTTAACAACTTAATCGAGACAAAAAATCAACAAGACGCATATTTGCAAGGTTTAATGGAGATAAGAAATATTGCCCGTCCTAGACCAAGACTGCCTGTAGGTGATGAGAGAGCAAAACGTAAGCGGTACTTCGTTGCCTACAATCTTTCATTCAAGGGCCGAAAAATTCTGTTTGCAAAAATGCAATTCTAACCGTAAGTATTTTCAATAAGTGCAAAACGACTTCGCAGGATTTCTTTTCTTTGTCAAATGAACAATCTCCCAAAGATATGCGAGGGACGACTTTTAAAAACTCATGCCATAAAAGATGAAGTATGTAACTTGATACGGGGGCAGCATATTAGCAATTTCTTTATCCTGTTTCCCCAGTAAACGTCCCATTACACTGCAAAAACCATTAACTATTTATCTGCTGATCTAAATATCAAAATCATGTATAGTTTGTTCAAAGAAAAATATCCGGATTCTCATGTAAAGCTTTCCATTTAAGCTTTTTATTACCAATATTTTAAAGAAAATTTCAACTATCGTTTTGGGAGACCTCAAAAGATATATGTGGCAAATGTGAAGAACTGTCAATAAAAATAAAAGATCCTACATTAAATGATACGGCTAAAAGGGTGGCAATTGCAGAAAAATAATTTGTCCATCTAAGAAGATCTAAAAATGAATATTTTGAGCTTTTATTCATCTTTAAAAGATGTTGGCAAAAGGTGCAAAAAGTAGATGAGAAAACACACGTTCGGACTAGTAATCGATTTTATGCAAAACCTCCCATTGCCTCATATTCCTGTACAGGAAATTTTTTATTACAGACAACTTTGGGTAAATTGTTTTGGAACTTTGTGTTTATGACCTAAAAAACAAAGAGTAGCAATTTACTATAATTATAAAATTTAAGTTTCTCTAATAAATTCTTTTAAAACTAAAATTAAGTTATCACTTAGACAGGGCTGTGTGATTTGACACCTCATGTTATGGAAAGGAGACATTTGCGGATATTTTGTTATTAAGATTTTTTTAAACACTTAATAAGGGCAGTCTAGCCTTAAAGTTTGTAACATGCTTACATTTTCAACCTTGTATATCAATTTATAATATATTTTATATAGGGTACCTACACATTTTCTATGTACATACCTCTAAATCCACAATTTTTTTGAAATGATGGCATTATTGCTAAAGCTCTCTCTTCCCTTGGCCAGCTAATGATTTTGAGATGATCATTAACAGCCCATATTTGGTAACATGTCACTCCAAATCGATCCCCTACAAAGCTAAAATAAAGAATTATTAGCAAAGCTATTTTTAATTAAAAAATGTTTTAAAAATTTTCCGAAACAGCAGGTCTTCAAAAGTGGTTGGACTAACCCGAAAATGTTGTTAAAATTGCTTATTGTTAAATTGGGGTATGGCCACTTCGGAATAATTTTCGACATTTTCCAAAATGTTTAGCATTTCCTTCAGATCCTCATCTTCATCAAAAAGAAAATGACTACTTACTACTGCTACCATGGCATCTTTTATGACTTGGCAAATCCCACCCATAATTAATCACCTATAACTTTTACACCTCTATAACTTTCCTAGATTAAAAAAAAAGAAAAGATAAACTATTTCTAGAAACAAGAACTGACTTGGGAGGGTTGTTTTTTTTCAAGCCTGCAAACAGTGTGAACAGGTAAACAAACAAACTCGGATCGGATCACCTAACCTATCACTTGTTAGTTTTAAAATCTCAATCGTTCGTTTATTGCAGATTGGTCCGACATCTGTGGTCACGTGACCAAAAATATCGTCTACTCCGCGATGACAATTCGCTTAATATTGGGTTTGAGTTCGGTATACTCAAAAGTTAGGTTCGTGATTTTTGTTAGTTTTTATAAACGAGTTTTAAAATCAAAACCTTGGTAATATTAATCAATCAATTATTTTTTTTAGATGGATTAGAAGAAAAAAAATGCGGTGAATGTCTTAAAACCTTCAGTAACAATTCAAACTTGAGAAAACAAACAGAATTGGCTCCCCTAAAATACAAACATAGTGCAAATTTAGCATTTACTTGCCATATCTGCGAAAAAAAATTCCTCTTGAAAAAACACTTTAAAGTTCATTTAAAAATTCATAATTTGGAACCAACAAAAAGGAAACAAAAGAATTCAGGTTCAAAACAGTGCCCCATGTGTAAAGTTAAATTTAGTTCAAAGGAATCAATAATTAGTCATTTTAAAAGTATTTTTGAGATTCTAAAAATGGTGAAATTTGGCTCACATGATCAATTTGAAGAGTGGAAAAGTCACATTGAAGAGGATACATGTTACCAATTTGTTAAAATAAGAACGAAAGGGTTTTAAAATTATAGGACCATCAAGACCAGGAATAATATCTGGGTTCGTTCGTAATCCAACATTTATTGTAGAATTTTCCCAATCCTCATTATCCAATGATGCTTCCGGAGTATACGAATCGCTGCATTTCCTGCGTAAAAAATTGTGTAACACAGCACAAGTTAAAACAACAAGATCTATACGGTCCAATATCATATTAATGTTCGTATGTAGGATGCGAAAACGACTAGCCATTACACCAAATACATTTTCAATAATTTTTCTGGCTCTCGACAGGCGGTAGTTATATATCTTCTTTTCTTTAGATATGTTGTCTTGTGGAAATGGTTTTATAGAATCAGGTCGCAGGCGAAAAGCTTCGTCTCCAAGAAAAACGTATGAGAGTTTTGTTAACTCTCTGAGACTTCGGAATATTTAATTGTTTGTTCACAAGTTTTTTGCAAAATGATGTTTGTTTAATGGCGCCCCCATCTGAAATACGTCCATTTGTGCCCATGTGACAGTATATAATTTCATAATTTGCGTTTGCTATGGCCAATAACACTAAACTATTGTACCCTTTATAATTCCAATAATATGATCCACTTCCTGGCGGTGGTGTAATTCGAATATGTTTCCCATCTACGCATCTCAAGCAATTTGGAAACTGCCACTTGATGTTAAAGTCTTTCGCAGTTTTTTTCCATTCGTCTTTTGTCTTCGGGAACTGAAACAAAAACTTTTTATTTATATGCCTAAACATGTATACTCAAATTTTTATTTAATTTTGTTTTTAATTTTTACTACATATAATCGCAATGGTACATAGAATCATTTATATACTTCGCAAGTTCGCTCGGCCATAAAAAATATTCGTTCAATAAAGACATAATTTATGTACGTTATATGAAAAGCTTTATTAGGTACTTTTATTGCAGGATGTGCAGGATGATTATATACATCAAGAAATAAATGACCAAACAGAAAAAGCAGATACGTCAGATATTACAACCCCAAGCAGTTCACGAGCTCCATCAAGAACCACCTCAGTAAGCTCCAAAAAGAAGAAAAGAGATTGTGGTGATGAAGTTTTGGAGGTTATAGCAGAATCACTGCAATCAAATAATAATACTGCTATACAAAACGATACCAGCGGAAGATATGCATCATTTGGAAAATACGTAGCCGAAGAATTACAAGAGCTTCCTCCCAAAATGGCGTTATATTGCAAGAAAATTATTAATCAAGCACTCTATGAGGCACAAATGGGAAATTTAAAGGCACAATCAAGAGTTATATCTGAAACAAAACCTACAACTACTATTCTGGAGCCTATCACTATCAATAATTATGAAAACCCTCCAGTACAGAATGTTAAGACTCAATAACTATGAACAGCCTCCAGCAGAGAACGTTAGACTATTCTATTCGCAGTTTTTAGAAAGTTCCACTGATACCTATGGGCATGGGTATAATTAGACACTAGATATGACATTACATAATATAGGTATTTTTAAGTTTTTGTTTATACATTATTTGCATTTACCTGGTAAATAAAAATGTTTCTTCAAAAGTAATTGAACCAATAAAATAAATTAACAGTAAACAGAGTTAGGCCAAGAACGAAATGTGCATGAATTGCATAATATGTACTTATGTTTATTAGTTTGTATTTTTCTACTAAATAAAACATTTATCACTTACCTTTAGATATTCACTTTTTAAAGCATCATACAAGGCATTACAAGTCTCTGGTATAATTTGTCCTAAACTTTGAGCAGATATGGCACAGGTATATTTTAAATCTTCGTAACTTCTGCCAGTGGCTAAAAAACGTAAAGTAGCAGTCAGACGTTGATGAGGCGTGATTGCTTTTCTCATTCAGGTATCCAATCTTTCTATGTTTGGAGTCACACATTTAAGTAGTTCATTGTATGTTTCTTCATTCATGCGTAAGTAATTGAACCAATCCTCAGGTTGTAATCGTAATTCCTCCAATAAATTAACGTGAGAGAACTCTATCTTTTTTAATAGCCATTTTTTTGACCACATGGTTCTTTTTATTTGTTTCATTTTCTTTTTTATAATAACTTCCTCCGATCGTCCATCTTTTATTTTAAAACTGAATATTAAAACGGAATGTCTGTGGTGTTCTTGCATCTTCCGTCTGACATGACGACTAAAGACTGTACAAGCAAATCGTACGATAAGCATGCGTGTCTATGCCGGCTTTAAAGACACATCTTACCTTACCAGACTTATAACTGTACACGTAAAATGGATAAAAAGACTGAGCGTCTAAAGGGCCCTTAACCCTACCATTACGCATAGGTTTCTGTGTATCCTTTTTCTTGATATTTAATTTTTTTATAATATTGTACCTAATGGTTCAATTTAACTAAAAAATAAATACAAACGTATATTTGTAACTTAATATTTAAGTTATGATTTTTGCCAAAATTTCCTATACCTTGAAGTACTGTGTTCTGGTTAAAAAGAAGAATGCGCACCACATGAAGAAAATATGTCATTTTAATCCGCGTGTAAGATCGTCACCCAAGCGAAGCATTGGCAATAGACAATTTTTTAAGCATAAACAAAAAAAATTGTTTCTTACATGTACCCTAATCAGTTTTTTGGGACTCATCTGCTAGTCAGCAACGATTCAAATTTGATTTTAGGTACTTGTTACAAAAATAATTATTATAAAATCAAAAATAAGTTCTTATTTTACATATATGACTATAATACATACTAACATCTCTTCTGGTTATGCTGTATATAATAGGCAATCTGTAAAAAGATTTTACGCCAGATGGTTAGATATTTCAAAATCATAAAAATAGTAACTTGAATATCAAATTATATGTACTTTAAAAGAGAACATTAAATTTATTATACTGATTTAATTTTTTGCACACCGGGGCCATATTTTGGTTAGTCATTTTAAATAAAAAATTAATTAATTTTTTTGTTCACAATAGTTTAAAATCCATTAACAAATAAATATATTAAATGTAAAAATGACTGCAAAGCACACGTGCAAAATAAACACTCTAAGAAATGTTTACATATATTATATATATGTGGTGATATTGTATAAATAAACATAAATTTATAATATATATTTAATAGGTATATATATAAGAATATATATATATATATATATATATATATATATATATATATATATATATATATATATATATATATATATATATATATATATATATATATATATATATATATATATATATATATATATATATTTCTGTCCATAAACTATAAACGTAAATAAAGCCTTACTACTTACCTGTTATATATACCTATGAAGTATATATATGGATATTATGTCATATATATATATATATACCATATATAGTATAATATGAGCCCATATATTAATATATAGTATATATATATATTTTTTGATATATATATATATTATATATATATATTATATATCATATATAAAATTTTTTCCTATCCTGAAATAATATATTAAACTGTTGTTAAACACATAGCTATTTATAAATATCATCGTACAAAGAACGTCTAGCACTTGCTAAAAAATTAGTTAGTACTCCAAATTTTTCAAATTTGCTAAAATATGTTAATACTCCCACATTAACTTTATTTTGTGCCAAATTAGGAATTAAAACATAAATGTGAAAGCACGCCTGTCCTCATTGGAGGAAAACATTATGGCATTCTCTTTATTTAAAGAAAGTGAAAAAGGCTTTAAACTTTTAAATAATAGATTTAGCTTCCCATTAATGAAAACTTTAAATAATTTGCTACAGAAAATTCCTTTTTACATATTTTTAACTCTTTAAAAGCAAGCATTAATACAATGAAAGAAGGGAGAAAAAAATTGTGTGTACTACTTTTTCATGGGATATCCATTGATTTAAATTTATTTTACAATAGAATAACAGATATAATTATATGACTAGAAAATCATGGACAAAACACAAAAAATGCTTTGTTTACAGACCAAGGTAATGTTTTTATGCTTAAGGGAATTTTTTAACATTGGAAACAGCCAATAGTTTTTTTATTTTGTACGGGTCCAATAAAACTATAAAATTAAAAAATATGATAAAAGAAATTATAAAGGATTGCTTTGCCACTGAACTGGATGTTGTTGCAACTATTTGGGACCAAGGGTCAACTAACTATCCAGAAATAAATATACTTTTAAAAGAGACAAATGAAAAATTTATGAGAAAAAATATGGAAAATCCACACTTTGGTTTTTGGTAGAAGTTGTACCACTTCTTGATATTCTCCATCTTTTTAAAGGAACTCCGAAATAACCTTTAAACAAAAAACTTCGTTTTGTTTTAAATGGTGTCGAAAAAGAGGCAAAATGGATTTATGTTAAACAATTTTACAAATTAGATGTTTCTGAGCCTCCTCTTAGAATGTGCCATAAATTAACAGATAGGCATAGAGATAAAGAAAATAAAGGTTAAAACTTGCACTTAAGTATTTAGCTATACAGTTTTTTTTTGTTTAAATTTATTTTTGTACAGTATTAAGTTTTCTTTGCATACTATAATTTGTTTGAAAACATTTTTTTTTATTAAAATTATTCGATTATTAAAAAAACTTTTATTACATCAAAAAAAAAAAAAAAAACGCAAGGACAACTATTGTTTATACGTTATTTACACAAACAATTAACCACCCTTTAGGTGAGCTGGGGTATATTTTGCACAGAGAGTATTATATATTTGATATTTAACCATTACTTTGAAATGATTATCAATTATACATTAATTGTGTAGTTATTTACAGATATTAAGGATAATTTTAATTTACCATCAGAAGATGAGAATACAGCGTATTCTATTTTATTCCTGGACAAATTATTTGACAGCTTACATACCTCAAAATGCAGCAAAGCTAAAGCAAAGAAATTAAAACGTCCTGTCACCAAAACATCCAGCCATTAATAATTTTGGACCAAGGCTAGAGAAGTGGTGGGCTCAATGTTTTTTTTTTAAGAATTGCTTTATTTTCCATCCATCTGTAAAAAACCTAAATGTTACATTAAAAGGTGTGACCTATCCTGTACATAAACTTTTGACAAAACATTACTTTAAATTTGTGTTAACGTCATCATTTAATCAACATTTTTTCAGCTACATAAGAAGTCATGAATGCATAAACATCAATCTAGAGATGACTCATTTTATAATTTTTTAAAAATCTTTAATTGCTAATAATTATATGTTAAGGCACTCATCAGCTGCTAATTATCAAAAGGATATGTACACAAATGGGCTAGACAATTTAAGGGTATTTCTTACTGGTAAAATCATTGAGGCAATTTCAATATTAGAAGATAACACAAAGTACAATAGTCAAAATAAATTTTTGTTCAGAAACTGCAAAGTAAAAAAGTAAGTGTTGCTGAATTAACCGAGGTTTATCATACTCTCAAGCACTACATTTCATATGTTGCTCAAGATTGCTCTTTAAAAGTACTGAAACGAGTAATTATGGATTCAGAAATTGTGAAGCAAATGACGGGAGGACGCACTTAATCTACTGAGAAGAAAATAGTGATATAATAGCTGCTCACTGTAATCACAACATATTTCATAATTGCGCTAAAAATGGTTTAAAAGTAATGCCTGTCGATGTTGAAAACATAGTTATGAAAGTATTTGTAGAGTTTTTCAGTTCTGCAAAGAAAAATGAAGAGTTAAAGAAGCACTTTAAATTTTTTGAGAGGATTACACAGATGTTATTCGGCAAATTCTTACAAGTTGGCTAAGTTTGTTTAAAGCACTTGATAGGGTACTCTCTTCTTGGGAACCATTAAAACGGTATTTCTTAGATCAGGGCTCTAAAAATAGCAAGTTTGGCTAATCCCACCTATATACCAAAAAACTCTGGTTTATATAGAGAAGTGGTATCCCTTTGAGAATAATAGTTTCAAGATTTTCAGTTCTTTAGACCTGGAATATGGAATATTGCCCATGCTGGATCAACTGATTGATTTGTTGTTTATGTCTCCCTGAAAACAGAAACCTCCACCTGAAAACCTGTATGAAGAAGCGACTGCATTATAAACTGTTTTTTCTGCACTTGAAGAAAAAACAGTGAATATATGGTGTAAATTTTTCAAGAATGAGGCAGCACCTTTCTAAAGAACTACCCATGGTGCTTTGTAGAGATTTGATAAAACTCCGAATAAACAATAAATACCTATGTAAGGTAATAACCCCATTAGGTGACATCCCATATTTGGGTTACCAATAGATGACACGTACTAGAAAATTAATAATAATAACAGTCTGAAATAAAAATTTATAAAACAAGTGTTTTGGCAACATTAATTAACATGTATCTTACTCCCTCCACCTATTTGCCGCTATTCGTTTTTAACGTTTGCGTCACCAAATACGTGATTGTGAAGAGTGGCAGTAAAATAAATAGCAAGGTCGGGAAAAGTGGTCACCATTCGTACGCGGGGCATATTCGTACAGTTAGTATAACAGAAAAACTAAACGGCACACAACCACGTTTTTGCTTGTGTGCATAGACATACCGGCCGCCTTGTTGTTAGCGGAGTGTCGCGCCAGTCGCACTACGGTGTATCAGCTGATAAGACATAACGTGTTTTCCTGCGCGGTGAGTAAGTAATTTTGTGCAAAGGCATGGGGTGCATTCAGACAGTCAGATAGGGGGCACATTAGTACGCGTACGAATGCTCTCCTTTAGATTTTATTAACCACCAGTATATTAGTCTAAGATCCCACTGCTCGATTCTGCAGATATCTGTTTTTTTGATACAACCAATTTTAAATGAATGTTAAGGAAGTATGCAATGGGTTAGGGATAGGTTGCCTTTAAAAAATTAGCCGCAATTATCTGTAATTAATTTTAATATGATTAATTCGCTGACATCACTTGCAACTATATGTTTTTTTAATGAATTTTACGACATTTAAAAGATAATAATGTCACAAATTAAAAAAAAAATGGTTGCCAGCTCTTAGTCAGCCGCAGCGTTAGGGTTGCCAGCTGTAAACAGGTATATCAGTGTTAATTGTTTACACTTACCTGTTTTTTTTTTAATTTTTAATGCAAAATTAAAGTTTTATATATACTAATTACAAAAATCCATGGTTGCCAGTTGGAAAATGGCCGCAAACAGAGGTTGCCATGATTTCAATGAACGATTCTCACTCCAGGTAAGTGGAAGTGCAAGAGAGAAGATGCACGCATTGTTATGTGCTGTAAATAAGGAAAAAACATGGCAGCTGTGACCATAACGATAGTTTACGTATAGTATACTAGTGATTGGCATAGTCGGATTATTTTAAGAATCGAATTATGGAATTATGAATGATTTCAATAATCTATTGGCGATTGGCATCAAAAAAGACATAGACATTGAGTACTGTTTATCATATCCTCTTGCACCTGCACCTCCAACTCTTTTCATTGTTCAGGAGAAATGTTTAAATCTGTAAAGTCCACGTTAGCCGACTACTTGAAATCGCAAATTCAATCAACTAATCCTTCATACAATGACATGGAAGTAATAAATGGTTTTTACTTTTTATATCTTGTTGGGTCTTCTATCCCACAGACGTTTGGGCAAATAGCACAGTCTATTTTAATGAAAGTTTTTGCAACAAGTGTTCGCAAATTTTTGACAGGTATGTGCCACCTGACATCAAACATTACGAACGTAAAAATCGAGAAGAAATTAATGTTCCATACACAATTCACGGACCTTTCCAACCTAGGCCTACAAATTTCTGCGAAAGTTTAAAAAACTTCCATTTCAAAGAAGCTCTAGTCAAATTTTTAGATACTTTCTGTGAAGACGATTGTTTTGCTTCAACAGTACTTAATAAAACTGTTTATATTACCGTTGGAGAACAGTGCTTTTCTTATCACGTAGAAGAAGAACATGTTATAAAAACCGAAGAGATTAATTTGAATTGTCAACATGAGGAAGCTGACACACGCATAATGTTCCATATAAATAAAGCACCTCCAGAGACAAAAGTTTTAGTGAAAGCTAATGACACTGATGACTTAATTATTTTATCAGGCAACATTTAGTACCTGATATGGAAATTTGGCTGGCTAGTACAAAATCAAAAAACAAAAACGAAAAAAGATGAAAGTTGTATAAATTGTACGCAACTAGCGGCGAAGTTGGGCCCAATTTTCTGTCGCGCATTGCCATCATTCCATGCATTTACTGGCTGTGATTATTCAGCTGCATTTTACAATAAAGGAAAGATCAGGCCTTTCAAAATCGTTTTAAATAATAAGACCTTTCAAACAGTTTTTGCGTCGTTGACAGACGAAACTGACGTTTTTAATGATGAAAAAAATTCTGCTGTCCAAGAATTTACCGCACTTATGTATAGCGTAAAAAAATGCAATAGTGTTAATAAGGCTAGATATAGAATATTTCAGAAACAATATTCAGTAACAAGAATAAAAGGGAAATTTTTAAAGAAAGTCACAAGTTTTGACTCAAAATTGATTCTACCTTGTTGGAAATCATTAAAACAAAAAATTGTTGGGAACTATTTCCATAACTTGCATTTGGAAAAATGCAACTGAGCCATGTTGTATAACCTTTAATCCAGAAAACTACGGTTGGTCGGCAATTGATGGTAATTTAAAACGTGGGTCATTGGCGATTCAACACCAATGACTGTAGAAGATATCTTGTCAGCATCAAAAGAATTAACTTTAGATGAACACCAACAAGACATAGATGAAAATATAGAAGTAGATGATGGCTCTGATTCAGATGATAGTAACACCGATACAGAAAATGAATAAGAAAAATTGGAGATATGTATAATTATAAGATTTGCATTAAAAATAAGTACAATGTTCAATATATAATTTGTGAAAAAAAATTGGTTTTTACTTTTTTAATAAAAAAAACTTTGAAATCGAAATTTTTGTTTAACATCATAATTTTATGTTCCATTGCTCTGATTGACTAATGAATGTTAGTGTGTGTGTGAATTGACGTGGAGTAATTATCACAAATTAAATATAATAATATTAATAGGATTTATAATAAAAAAGTAGATCTTAAACCAATAAAAACAGAAATATTACTATCCATGAACATTGAATGAATAAATGAAAAAAAAATCGATTTTCTTTAAAGATCCTGTAGACAACTTTTCAAATAAAAAATATAAGTAAAAGAAAATGTAGGTTTTTTCTCACGCAAAAAAAATAGTCATCATGCTCTAAAATTTATGTTTCATAAAAAATAAGTTAAGAAATACTAGAACTACATACACTACATTATACTCTTGATTACAGCACATAACAATGCGTGCATCTTCTCTCTTGCACTTCCACTTACCTGGAGTGAGAATCGTTCATTGAAATCATGGCAATCTCTGTTTGCGGCCATTTTCCAACTGACAACCATGAATTTTTGTAATTAGTATATATAAAACTTTAATTTTGTATTAAAAATTAAAAAAAAACAGGTAAGTGTAAACAATTATATCTGTTTACTGACGGCTGACTGAGAGCTGGCAACCATTTCTTTTTTAATTTGTGACATTATTATCTTTTAAATGTCGTAAAATTCATTAAAAAAACATATAGTGCAAGTTTTATTAGCGGATTAATCATACTAAAATTAATTACAGATAATTGCGGCTAATTTTTTAAAGGCAACCAATCCCTAATCCATTGCATACTTCCTTTACATTCATTTAAAATTGGTTGGATCAAAAAAAAACTACCTGCAGAATCGAGCAGTGGGACCCTGTACTATACTAAAATTAAATTTTTATGAAATAAAATATTGTATTACCTTTTAAAATTATCATACAAAAAGCACAATAATATATTTTTTCCTTTTATGAAGTATTCTACTTCTAGCAAAATAAAATATTTTTTTAAAGTCAACTTTATAAATAATATTTTATTGCAGAATCATGGTGCAAAAATATAAAAAAGCGTACGCATACTCAAGAAGTGCATGATGTTTCCATGAATTTAGCGATTGATGATGTAATACAATGACGGTTGTCCTATAGAAAAGCAGCGTTAAAATACATTAAAACATCAACTTTTTAAAGCAGAGTCAAGAAATTTAAAGATGGCTCTAACGCCGATGGACCCTCACGAACTTTTTATTCAAAATTCACGAGTCTACAAGTCTTTTCTTTGAAAGAAGAGGCACGCTTAAATGACTATACTACTAATTGCTGTAAAATGCATTATGGGCTAACGATAGTACAAATTCGAAAACTTGCCTAAGAATACGCGATAACATTAAATTTAAAATATCTAGCAAATTGGGACGAAAATCGAATGGCTGGCTTAGAGTGGATGCAAAAATACAGGGAACAAAACGCCAACCTCAGTCTGTAAAAGCCAGAAAACATTAGCGCTGCTCGACCATTCGCGTCTAAGAAGAATGCAGTCCAAGAGTTCTATAATAATTTGGCTGATGTGTTACAGCGACATAATTTTGCCGTCGACAAGATATTTAACTTTGACGAGTCCGGCGTGTCAACTGTTTTGAAGACTCCTAAAATTTTGGCTCCTAATTCACAGAAACAAGTAGGACAAATCGTGTCAGCGGAAAGAGGCGAATTGATAACATTTGGTGCTATTTTTCTGCAAGTGAAATACTATTCCTCCGCTATTTGTATTTCCACGGGTGCACTACAAAGACCAATTTCTTGAAAGTGCTAATAGAAGTGGGTGGATAAATGCTGACATATTTGTTTCAGTATTAAAGCACATTCAGAAACACAAACTAAGCTCTAAAGAGCAGCCGATTTTACTGCTATGTAATAATCACGAAAGCCACATCAGCTTACAGGCTATAACATATGCTCGACATAATGGCATCATTATTGTGTCTTTTCTGCCGCACACAAGTCATCGATTGCAACCTTTAGAGGTTGAAGTGTTTGGCCCATTTAGGGCAAAGTTAAAAATAGCTTTCAATAAGTGGCATATGTCGAATCCTGACAAAACAATCAACATTTATAATGTTCCTAAACTAGTAAATCTTGCATATTTGGAATCTTTTACCGCAAAAAATATTACAAGTTAATTTGAAAAGCCAGGTATATGGCCGTTTAATGAAATGGCCTTCAGCGATGAAGATTTCGCTCCCATTGACGTGTATGCTTCAAATAATTCGGTAAATGTGCCACCTATTTCGGAAACAAGTACTGTCGCTCTAGAACCACCACCTTCCACCAGCGTGCCATCGACTGATATGAATCAGTCAGATATTTGTGGGCAGTCGCCTTCTTTGCTCCAAAATCCTTAAGAGAGACATTGTTACCGGAACTGGCGAACCTTCCACCTCTGCGGCTGAGGCACAATCTGAACCTTATCTTCCCATAACACTAGAAGTCATAAGACCTTATCTTACTGCTATTAGAAACAGAAAAACCAATAAAGGAAGAAAACTGGGTAAATTTCGTACAGATAAACCTGAAAAAACTGAACTAGAAGAGAGACCTAGACAGAAAGAATTGAAAAAAATAGAACAGGTAAGGGAAGACTGAGCCAAAGCAGTGAAACGTAGTTTGAAGAAACTTAATTCAAGACAAAAAAAGCTAAGAAAATAGAAAGCGATGAAGATTCAGAGAAATCTGAAGGATCGCAATTTAGCTTGAGTTCAACATCTCCAGTTACGTACTCCAGAACTTACCCCGTACGCGGCGTACGTTCGTACAAATATTTTATCTTAGAAAAATTGCTATAACCCTTTAACCTTTTAATATAATAGTTTTAAACTTTTCTTTTAACAAACTACAATATATTTGTTACACTTAGGCACATAGACTAGATAAATTTGACAAGTAATCATAAAGTAAAAAAATAAAATCTAAAAAGTGTACAAAGGGTGACCACTTTCCCCTAAGTTTTTTAAAACTAATTTATTTATTTAATTTTTTGGTTAACGCTTTATTTTAAATTTGTAGTATACCTAAAATGCTTTATTGTTTTTGTTTTTCTTTATATAACCTTAAAATACTTAACCTAAATTCTCAAAGCATGGGTGTCAGCTATTAGTGAATCTAAAACTATAAGAACCAATAGCTGACATAAGGTGACAGCCATTGAATTTTGCAAAAAAAAGTGTATTTACTTTATTAATTTAATCTATTTGTGAAGTGATATCGCTCATCTAAATATCAATGTAAAGGAAATATCGGAACCAATAGCTGACATGGGATGTCAGCTAATGAGCCTGGACGTCTATATTCTACTCAAGTGTTTTTTTTTTGTTTCCAGATGCCTAGGCCTACGAAAAAAGATTGAATTACACCCCAAAAGCTAAAATGGACAAAATAACGGAGATTAAGATGGGGTAGTCTGTTAAAGCAAACGCTAAAAAATATGGCGTACAGTGACGGAATTAAAATCTCGTACACCTAATTTTTCCCAGTGTAATGTTGGCTTTTGCGTACCTGGATCACCTGAAAAAATACCTTACTTGACAAATTGTTATCTGTCACACATTTCAAAATTATACTATTTTACTTTTTTTAATTTTAGAAAATGAATGAACTAGAGAAGGCGAGAGTAATTACTCTATTTGAAGAAGGTGTTTCTCTGGGAAGAATACCTCAGCAAGTTGGGAAACCAAGAAGCACTATTCAAACCCTCAGAACTAAATGGGAAAATACAGAATCATTGGAGAGAAGGGCTGGAAGTGGTAGAAGAAAAATTTCAAACGAAAATCAAGATAATGATCTGACAGATTTTTTGCGAAACAATCCATTTCAGACAGCTGTAGAAGCACACAACCAAACTAATTTTTCTGGGACAGTAAGAACGGCAAGAAATCGTATTAGGAAAAATTCGGAATTGAGAAGCAGTGTAGCTGCTAAAAAGCCATTTTTGACCGATATGAATAAAGAGCAAAGAATGGGGTTTGCACTGGAATATTTAGCGCAAGGTATGGATTTTTGGGAAGGGGTAGTATTTACCGATGAGAAGATTTTTCAATCTTATTATAGCGGGCAGATTAGAGTGTATAGGCCGCAAAATACATGGTACGAAGAAAGATATACCCAACATGTTAAAACAAGTGGAAGATTTTCTGTTAATGTATGGGGGTATATGTCTTTCAGAGGGTTAGGCATATGCCACCGTATTCGAGAAATATTTAACAGTCAAGCTTATATACATGTAGGTGTTTATACCCATATAAATATTATATATTATTATTATTATTTTAAAACATTATTTAAATTACAATTATTTCCATTGGTTTTGTTTAATAAATAAATATTCGCACACTCGATGTTTTCATATCGCACTGTTGTTCCAAGAATTTCGGTACCCGTTGAGCGGGGCGGGAAGTGGCAACCGGGCGATGTTTTGGTAAATAGTCAGTCTGGAGTAAGTTCTAGAGGTGAACGGCACGGAAGACGGCAAAAAGACGTGAAGACGTAACCAAGGGGGTTTAAGACGAATAAGCAAGTCCAGACGGGTCATTGTTTATTAATACCTACCTTTTTATTCAGTACAAGTATTTAACGACGTTGTTATCGGTCTCAAGACGAATCTACAATCAGCCGAGATTGTGTGAGCCGTGTAATTTTACTTAACATATCAAAGTGCCAATGCCGTGTGTATAGTTTAAGTATTTCGTGTAGTCCTGTATGTCTCTATACTGTAGTCTCAACAGTGTTTAAAGTACAATTCTGTATAACCTAGTGTGTAACATTTCATCCCGATTTTTGCTTATTTTATTAAACATTGCAAATTATCTAGAGGCCTTTTATTTACCCTAGGCAATAGAAACAGTTAAAACCTACATACACATACTCCAAAATGTTATGTTGCCATCTGTAAACAATATATTTAAACAAGAAAATTTTATATACCAGCATGACAACTGCCCCGTCCATACAGCAAGGAGAGTTTCGGACTGGCTACTGGAAAATAACATTTCATTGTTACCTTGGCCCTCAAGAAGCTCTGATATCAATCCAATCGAAAACGTTTGGGGATATATCATAAAGGAAATTAACAAGAACAATGATTTCCATCCACAAAACAGTGATGGTGTGTGGAATAAAATTGAAGAAACCTGGAATAATTACAATGTTCACCATGCACAAATGCTGATTGCATCAATGCCCACACGTTTAAACTTATTAGTGCAAAAAAATAGTGCCGCTTTGAAATATTAAGCCAGTGTTTTTTCTTTAATATTTGAATAAAATAAACTATATATTTATTTTGGAGTCATGTATTTTATTGAATATTAATTAAGGTGAGAAAAAGGTAAAAAGCCAAGTTTACCAAAATATTCAAAATTGACATAAAATGTTAACCTAAGTGTACGAAATTTTATTTCCGTCACTGTACCACTCGTTACTTTAATGAACAAGTTAATGGAAAACTACCAATAAGCAAAAAAACATGGGCCCTTAAAGCTTATTTTCACCTGAACAGAAGAACATTTTAGTAGAATGGGTTGTAGCAATGGCAAGAGCTAGATTTGCAGTAACAAAAAAAAACCCTTATGGGAAACGTTGCAAGACTAGCAAATAAGTTAAAGTTCGAAGAAGTTCCAGGAAAAAAATTGTATGAATTGTTTAGAGACCGAAATCCCAGAATCAGGGACTGTGTTTATCAAAATATAACCCGTTCTGGTGCCAATGTCACCAAAGAAGACGAGGGGTTGAGGAGATTGGGTCCTACATTACAGAGAGAAACCTTGTATATAGATGTAATAAAAAATCCTGCAAGAGTCTTTAACGCAGATAAATTTGCTTTCTACCTAAATCCAAAAGGTAAAACAGTTTTATCTGAGAAGGGCAGCAAATCTGGAGTGAGCTATAAAAAAGGTAAATATAGCTATTTTATTATCAGCAAACGCAGAAGGTCAAGTTGCCTCAGTTTTCATATACAAAAGAATACCCATCACGTGGCTGAAGCCAGAATGGGCCATCGGTAAGTCAGACAATGGGTGGATGACTCAAGAACTTTTTTATGAGTACGAGCCAACTTTTTTATCCACGGCTTGCAATTTTTCTTTTTGGACATTCGTCTCACATTTTCCTGCATTTATCAAAATTCACCGAAAAAAATGGAATAAAGCTCATTGCATTATATCCTAATACCACGCATCTCATACAACTCATGAATGTGGCTGTGTTTTACAGTTTAAAAGTAAATTGGAGAAAACAAGTGCAAGATTGAAGGATGGCTCACACTGGAGAGGAACTTAAAAAAAAAAGATATTTCACCACTACCAAAAACAGTTATTGATCAAATTGAACCTTCCACATTAAGAAATGGGTTTAAAAAATGTGGCCTCCTTTCTTGAAACCTTGAGGTTATAACCTTACTATTTGACGGCAATCCTCAACCTGAAATAAATACTGTTGAAGTAAAGTCCATGAGTTTAAAATTAGAACAATTTACTTTATGCAGTGTATTACGAAATACACGAAATAAATATGGGAACAATGCCATGACAGAAGGATAGCCGCTTAGCAGATAAACCGAGCAAAGCCCCTTCGACCACAACCACCGACGAATCAACACGTATCCATAAATGTAGTTGTATTCTATTATTGAGTGATAGCCCATCTGTTATATACCAATGTACACCGTAACATTAAGTGTTGTGTAATAAATTGTGTCTTTAACTTCAACAATTACCATTTCAACAGTTGGCGACGAGGATTAAACCAAATTCTATAAGAATTTAAAACAAGAAAACGTGGCTGTGACCGAAAGCCAAATGGCGTCTGCAAGTAGATTTTAAGAATTTTTACCAGGGACCGACGACTTTAAAATTTATAAACAAAGGCTTGAGCAACACTATGAAGCAAATTCAATCAAGTCAGATAATATAAAAATTGCAGTTTTACTAAGTTCCGTAAGTCCTGCAGTTTATTAAGTTTTACGAGACCTAACTTTTGCTTTTGTACTGAAAGATAAATTATATGCAAATCTGTGCAAAATATTAACCAAGAAATATTGCATTCAGAAAAGCGCGTGGCAGAAACGAAGAAATTTTTATAACGTTCGACAAGAAAACCATGAAACAGTGATGGAATGGCATGCAAAAGTAAGAAGCGCCGCTATCGACTGTGAATTCGGAGAAAGGTTGGAAAAAGTTTAAAAGGATAAATTCGTAAGAGGATTTTATTCATCGAAAATATTTGGTAGCCTCTGTGAAGAAGAAACTTCAATGGAATTTGACAAGCTAATTACTGTAGCCCAAAAAGTGGAAGAACATGTTAAGAAGCCTGGCGCTGGCAACGTTAGAAGAGTCAATTTTATCGCACGCAATGCACCAAGTCAAAAAGGCCGCAACAATCAGAGCAGTTGAAGCAGATCAGTTGGAGTGGATGGAACTTCAGATGTCAAAAGCCGAACGTCATCCACTCAGCTACGCAAGATGTCACAACATCGATGTAAACAAAAGGGAAGTAGCGTTTTCATTAAATAAAATAATTTTAAATGTAAACATTGTGGTAACAACCGTAAAGGTAATTTTTTTCACAAAAATCACATATGTCAAATTTGTAGAAAGACAGGTCACACAGAATACACAAAATTAGCCTATTAAGCAATAACTTTTTTAATGTCTTTTGTCACAACTTATAAATGTGAAGCTGGGTTTTCAACACTAGTTTACCTTAAAAATAAATATAGAAACCGACTTGAAGTGGAACCAGATCACAGGATAATACTTTCGTCATGTTCCGCGAACTTAAACTCTTTAGTAAAAAATAAGCAGCAGCTTCATACTTCACACTAAAATTTAGTGACTAATTAAGTGGCGGAAAGGGACAGTGTGAAGATTACCGGGCCACGGCAGAAGAATAGGGAGATTTAGGCCACAACTTAATACTTTTACTACCACGCCATTTTTTAAAAATGATATTTTACGCCAAGCATTTGGCTGATGTACAAAAAAGATCACGTGGCGCTAAAGTGTTAAAACTCGTTACCGCGCCACGTGTATGTTTTTAGATACATGCATTAAACAAGTCAAATCTTGTATGTCTGTATTTGGATATCGCAAGCATAATTTTAATCGGTCAGTATTGTTTAATGTGTGGTAGAGCAAAGTTGGTAAATAATAAGTTACGGGGTTTAAAATTTCAATATGTCATCCTATGAGCAAGAACAAGCAAGATTGCAAGCTTTATAGAAAGATATAGACATGAGTGATGATGATTCATATCAAAATGATACGGATGGGGATCCGGCCTATCAAACAGAAAGTTTCAGCGGTAGCAGCACAGCCATACCAGAGAAAGGAGGGGAAGCCATATCCATACCTGCTAAGCGGGCAGAAAAGTCAGCTAAAGGTATGTATTTGTTTGTCTGTCCGCTTGCCCGCCTGCATGCCTTTCTGTCTGTTTGGGTGTCTACCCGCTTACCTGCCTGCCTCTGTCTGTCTGCTTAGCTAGAACCAAGGTGTTGGAAATGCGTGTCTATGCACAACCGAGGCATTTTGTTCTCAGGAGCACCTCGATCGTGTGGGACTCCGTCCTAAGACGACCCACTAAAACCCTTCACCTACTCGAAAGAGCAGTCCGTGCTCAAATATAAGTGCTTGTTTTATATCTCGGACATAGTTTATATCCTTTCTTCCCATTCTTTTGTCTCTATAAGGGCTCTAATTGTCCCATATGTGGCTCTCCGACCTGCTTCGAACTCCACAAGGCTTCGTGACACATTCTCCACGTTGAATATTTTGTTGGTATTATCAGTATCAAGGTATTTAGGCCTGTTTGTCTGTCTGCCTGCTAAGCTAGCACAAAAGTCAGCTACAGGTAT
This sequence comes from Listronotus oregonensis, assembly GCA_019359885.1. Classification (NCBI taxonomy): domain Eukaryota; kingdom Metazoa; phylum Arthropoda; class Insecta; order Coleoptera; family Curculionidae; genus Listronotus; species Listronotus oregonensis. The sequence continues at coordinate 30,412 of JAHBCN010003965.1, forward strand.
TTATTTTTTTCTGGCTGCATGCAGGTCTGTCTTACTGTTCATTTTTTTGTTTATCTATATACTTTATTATTTGTTTTCAGGTAATGTCTCTTCATCCGATTCCAAAACTGATAGTGAATTACCTGATCTTGAGGAAGAAGGTCTGGACAATAGCTGAGGTATAGCTGTTGGAAATGTAAACAATTTCAATTTTGAAGAGGATATAGGCGTAACGCAAAAATTAATTGACTTGAGAAGTAGAGACGAGCTCTACTATTACAGACTGTTTTTAGATGAACAACTAATTAATTTGTTTGTCGAACAAACAAACTTGTATACTCATCAAACTATTGTAGATGGTATTCTGAACGACACAACTGGACCTTCTTCCCGTTCGAACAAATGGCAAGATACGAACCCTGAAGAAATGTGCTGTTTTTGGGTGTGCTGGATGGGCCTGGATAAAAAGCCCAAGATGGCCGATTATTGGCGTAATTCTGACTTATACTTATTGAAGGCCGCTACTTACAGGTCAAGAAACCGTAAATGTAAGTATTTTAGTAAACTTTTTTATTTTGTTACAGAGATAAACAAACAAAATGGCATCCAAACTTTTAATGAATAAGCACCACATAAAAATAACAGCTACTTTAACACAACACTAAACAATTTTATAAACTGCCGAAAATATGTGACTATCCACTAGTATATCCACTGTATTAATTATATAATGTATTTTCTTTAAGGCTATATTAGCCAGAGGTACTGTCATTCAAAACTGTTGAGGATTTATCGACGGTACGGACAGACCTATGTGTCGTACCGTCACAAACGCCATCATTGCGTACACTATCAGGCAGTTGTTGCTCCAGATGGCATCACTACTAGCCTTATAGGAGCATTTTCAGGTCGACGCCATGATGCTGGTCTTTTGATGAGCAATTGGAGAATCGTACAAGATTTTCTGATAATAGACACTATGTAATATTTGGTGACCAGGCATATACAGTGTGTCCCAGGATGAGCGAATTTATACGTAAAAATGACAAAAAATTTTGGGGTTGAAATTTGACCGTTTGGCATCCAGCCCTGCTTGATTAAAAAATAAAATTTAGCATATTTTTATTTTTTAAAAATCAAAAATGCTTTGATACGAGCATTTTTTAAATTTTATGAGTAGGTAAAGTAGTATTTCTCGGAACAAGGCAAAGATGACCGAAAAAAAACAAGTTTATAAGAAAAAGTTGTTTAGAATGCAAAATTATGCGGAGGTCCGCCCGAATACCGAATTTCATAACCATAGGCCTACTTTTATTTTACGTTTGTGATTTTACCAAGGCCTGCACGAAAGGTCGGCGGTTTTTTATTCATATATTATAATAAGTAAATAATTTAAACGTAAAAATCAAAGTAGGCCTATGGTTATGAAATTCGGTATTCGGGCATAATTTTACATTCTAAACAACTTTTTCTTATAAACTTTTTTTATATCTTGCCTAGAAATACTACTTTACCTACTCATAAAATTTAAAAAATGCTTGTATCAAGGCATGCTTGATTTTTAAAAAATAAAAATGGGAGGAATGCTAAAATTTTATTTTTTTAATAACAAAAAGCCAAGCAGGCCAGCTGGATACCAAACGGTCAAATTTCAACTCCAAAAGTGTTTTTTGTCATTTTTACGTATAAAATTCGCTCATCCTGGGACATGGTTCAGGCGATAGTGTACTGTAGAATAGAGAGAGCTTCTGTTATGTAGTTTGTTTCCAGGTCTTTTGTATATTTAAAGAGGGGTCTTAATAAAGGACAGCAAAATTTTAACACATCTGCATCTACATCTATAGGCAGTTGAATAGAGTTTTGGGAAAATTATATCAAAATTTGCATTTCTAGACTTCAACAAGAATCAGAAGGTATTATGGCATGCCATAGAAGCAATGTATATGTCAGCAAACATACTAATTAATTGTTATATTTGTCTCTATGGTTGTCAAACTGCACAATTTTTTAACATTGAACCCGTAACTATAAAGCAGTATCTTGATTAAATGTTTTAAGAAAGTGTCACTGTGTTTTTTTTTAAATATTTTTTAGATAAAAGAGTATAAAAACTAAACTTAGTTTTAAGTTATGACTATATAGTAGCTGTAATTGTAGAAACTCCACTTTTCTGGCAAAAATGGGATTTTGCTGCCATCTGTTAGAACAACGTCAAAGCCACCGTGTGACAAAGCTGCAGAGTATCAACTTTACCGATTAATTTTAAATTGACACAATAGAAATTTGCCTATCTCCAACTTGACAAATGTCAAAAAGGAATTTGCCTAACTCCACACTTTACATTAGAAGAGAAGCACGAGGAACGGTTGGGAATGATATTTTGTATTATTTTAATTAATAATAAGTTAAGTTCAAAGTTTTATGTGTTAGGTGCCTAGACGAACAAGTAAATAATAAGGTAAATATGAATGTATGCTTCTGTTTATTTTAATATCTTAAAAATATTACCCAAATAATTGTATTGGAGTTAGGCATTTTGCCTATTATTCTTTATTATTGACCGCACGTGAATAAATGGAGTTAAGCAGCTTTATCGACTAGCAGTAATAATTAATTAATAGTAGACAATATCTACAGGTACCTACTTTGGATGTATGAAATAATTTTGTAGGTGCATCGGAAGTAATGTAATGTTTATGGATTGTAATGATGGAATTTTTGGGTAAAAATTTTAAAATATTAAAATAAAAACTTGAAGATGATATAAAACTTAAAAACTATCAAGACAAACCTACCTAGGTATTTATAATGGGTTAGCTAAAAAAAAGTTTGGGGGGCCACCTGCGTATTCAAGAGGGTAATGGGAGTACCTTAAACTTACCCAGCCAGGACGTAAAAAACCGTAGTAAAAGATAGTTATTAAGATAAACCCACATTAATCCAAATTGTTTCTTTTCGGGTTACCTCTGCAAGAGGGCTAGAAGGGTCATACTGTGCGTTTTACCGGATGCCGGTCGGGACCCAATAAAGTGGACAGTAGGACACCTCCGAATGCATTATTTTTAGGGAGTTTTTTTTCGCTCTTTTTTCCCAGGTTTTAATCCATGTTTTTTTTTTTGCTTTTTTCGGGTTATTTTTTTGGGGATGTTTTGCGGTTATCGGGTGCGGGTTAATTACCCCCACCAGGTACGCCCTTAAGAGGAGGCTTTTTAACATCTTGGTAAAATCCTATTTTATTGATTAAAGTACATTTTAAATAAAATCATTATTTCTAAAATGCATTTTAAATTTTATTTTATTTTTTAAGGGAAGGTATTAATTAATTTCAGTTTCGGATTGCACGATTTTTTTTTTCAGGAATTGTTCAACATGTCGTTGTCTCGAACAGAGAAAATGCTGGAATTAGGAACTAGCTTTTAAAGAAGGTCCAGAAGTAAATAATAGTGTTTCTACTTCTAATCTAAACCAGCCACTTGAAGAACCTTCTGGTGAGGAAATAAGCCAAACAATTGAAGAAGAACTAATAAATCTACCAACCGATTCAATGCCAGATCTTGGCGACAACATTATTTTGGACGAATTTGCGGATATTATTACCGGTATCAACCAAAAGAAGGCTGAAAATGAAAGGGATTTAATTGTTGGCAATATTTCTAGCTTAGAATTTCATAAAAACAGCAATAATTTTAATAATGATGTTAACGAAACTGAGGCTGACAAGGCTCCCTCTGGTAATGAAGCAGACTCCGAATTTGAGGAAAATGGGGAAATTTGGAAACAACATTAAAGAGAAAAAGATCTTATAATAACAAAGAAAAGGAAGAGAGATGGGATCAACTTAAAAACAAGAAGTACAGTGAGCAAGGTGAAAAATACAAAGGCAAAAAGAAAAAAGGGTCAGGAATGGGACTACAGCGTGGAAAAACCATCTAGATTTATTTCAGCACCCTGTAACTGCAAACTTGGACAAAAGATCACTAAACTTAAATGTCCAACATTAAGTGAAGAAATGAGATAACGGCTTTATAATAACTTTTGGTCAAAAATGTCTTGGAAGGAAAAGAAAATGTATGTAAAGGGTTTGGTCAACGTGGAAGGTGTTAAAAGGAGGCGAGGGACACAAGGCTTGTCACGAAGGGACTTTTCAATGAAATATTTTCTTAAACATGGCGTACAACTAGTAAGAGTGTGCAAAAAAATGTTCGCAGGGACTTTAGGCCTAAAAGAACGAGGAATTGTAAATTGAGTAAGGGAGGACTTACAAGAACAACAGCAAAGAGAAAACCTAAACAAAAAAAGCAAATCAAGACAGAACATATTTCAAGAAAGATCTGGTGTTGAAGAGTTTTTAAAAAGTCTTCCAACTGTTGAGAGTCACTACTGCCGTTCATCTTCTACGAGACGCTATTTAGAACCAATCTGGAGGTCCAAGAGTGAAGTCTATCAATTTTACAAAAATGAATATTGCAAGGAAAAGAAAATACCTCCAGTATCGGATGCGAATTTTTTCACTATAATGCAGAAAATGAACATATCAGTGTTTAGGCCGAAGAAAGACGAGTGTGACGTGTGTGTCGGCCATCAAACTAAAAATGTTACTGATAAAGTTTATAATCTACATCAAGTTTTAGAGGAAAAAGCTAGAACGGAAAAAGAAAAGGACAAGCAAAATGAAAATGCCATGACATTCACTATGGATCTTCAGTTAGTTCTTTTATCGCCAAAAACGAATGTGTCTGCGATGTACTACAAAACCAAATTAATGGTACATAATTTTACGATCTACAATTTGCAAACTAAAGAAGCCTATTGCTTTTTATGGAATGAGGCGGAAGGGCAAACAACTGCTTAAGATTTTGCATCTATTTTAATATACTTTTTAGAAGATAAAGTTGTGCCTAAAGCAAAGGAAACTGGCAATACAATTATACTTTTTAGTGACGGATGTGCAAGCCAAAATAGGAATAGCATCCTTTCTAATGCACTTTTAGACTTTGCTTCCGTGAATAATGTGACCATATTTAAAAAATATCTCACCAAAGGGCACACTCAGATGGAAGTTGATTCCATGCATTCGTCGATTGAGAGGGTTTTAAGAAGAACAAAAATTCATTTACCTGCAGACTACATCGAAGTTTGTAAAAGTGTTCGACTTAGTCCATTTGCTTACCATGTTGAGTATTTTACACATGCATTTTTTAAAAACTTTTCTATGTTAAACTACTTTTCATCAATTCGCCCTGGTAGAACGGTAGGCGATCCGACAGTTATGGACATTAAGATACTGAAATATGAGAATGGTACTGTAATGTATAAACTTCGACATACTTCGGAAATTTGGGAAGAACTGCCAACAAAAAAGAAAATAGATATAACACGTAACATACAATTCTACAGAGATTTACCGCCACTCTATAGCGCTAAAAAAAAAAAACATAAAAAAAGAAAAATATCAACACCTAAAAGCATTACTTCAAGGTCTAAATCAGGAGTATCACGATTTTTATATTAATTTTCCTCATGAGTAGACAAATAATATAAGCATGTACTTAATAATATAAGCTGTTTTCCAATGTTTTTAAATTTGTACCTAAACTAAGCTGTTTTTTTTCAATAAGTTATTTTAATAATTATTGTTTTTTTAGTGGGTAAGAATTTTGCCTATTTCCAATTTTCAGGTAAATTTAATAAATAAAAATGCATATCTTTAAAAAAATCGATAAATAAACAAATAAGAATTTTGCCTATGTCCAATTCTCAAGTACTTTGAAAAAAAATGCCATTTCCAAAAAATCGATTAATAAAAAATAATATCATAATTCTTTGTTAATGGTTTAAATATTAATGATTGCCTAACACCTATATTAAAATTTTAACCAAAAAAACTGTATATTTTGTTAAAACAGGACGGTTTTTCTTCCCTCCTGCAAAATTGTCCAAAACGGAGATAAGGCACTTTTCTTATTAGGGCGACGATATATTAGTTACGTTTTCTTGACTTTTAACTATATTCTTTAATTTTTTTCTCAATTTGCAAGTTTAGTTTCTTTTCTTCCATGTTGAGTTTTTGTTCTTTCAACTGTAGCTTCTTTTTGGTTTCAAACTCCTGCAAAGCCAATTTTCTTTCCTCAAGATGTGCTTTTTTACTTTTTTTTTTCTTTCTAAAGCAAGTTTATCTTGAAGGGCCACTTTTCCTAACTTCACTGCCATTTCATTTTTCTTTATGTCAGTTTGTTGCCTGTCATATTTTTCTATATATGCCAGCCCTTGTCTCTGGGCATTTCTTTTTCAAGTTCTAGATCTTACTGGACCTAAAAAAACTTAGTTATTAGTGGCCATAACATAATACAAAGAAAGTTTAAATTGTTTACTGCTTGGACAACACTCCGGTAAAATTACATTAAAAAAATATATAACTTTTAAAAAAATTACCTAGAATTTTTGAGGTTTTTGCTGGTGGCTGGTAGACTTGGAGTTACAATTTTAATTTTTTTACTGGTGTCACTGATACTGGATTCCAATTGGGTTTGGGAGAGGTCAGCTGTAATAGATTTTTTTTGTTACAGACAGTTTTTCTAAAAATTACTTTTAGGTCTACAAAAAAAATTCCATTTGTTGCACACCTAATGGACCACACTGTATATTGTTAGATTTATTTAAACTTTTCCTGTGCGTTATTTTTCTTTGCAAGTAACATTCGGTTTATTTAAACTATTAAACGAAGTTTTAGATAATTAGACATTTAGAATTGATAGATTATTATTGAATCACAGTATCAAGAATTATGCCAAAAGTCAATTAAATTTAATAGGTGATTTAAAGCATTAATAAACCAGCTGTAAGATATTCTATTTATATTCTTCATTCTATTGTTATAAACTATGGCATAAGAGTAAAGGTAAAACGTATAAACTGTATGCCAAGTAACATTGCTTGACAACATCTAAAAACAATTCCTCCTGAGAGTCCTAAACATTATTTTCATTTATCACTCCACATTCTATAAAATTTTAAAAATAAAAAGTAATATTTATACCATAGATAATAAGATAATGAAGTGTAAATAAATCAATAAATTATCATATGATTATAGTGTAGTTTATTTTACACATAACCGAAAAGCCCAGGAACAGATCTTATATTGAAAACTGAATTTTGTTAGTAAAAAAGTAAATTAAAAAGTAGCCTTAAATATTTTTTTTATTTACAGAAATGATCATAAAAAAAGGCTTCTCGAGATCCTCAATGTTTACTGGAGTATTTTTCACAATGTTTTCTGAGGGCTACACATTAAATATCATTAAGGCCCACATAATACCCTTTTTTTTACCTTAGCTTGAATACTGGCACTTGATTTTTTTGTACGCTTCTCCTTTTTAAAAATTTGCATAAGGTCATAGATATTTTGATATAAGTTGTCTTTTTCACTTTGCCGTTTTATGTACTTAAGGAATAATATAAGAAAAGTTTAAATACAAAATATAATAAAACGTTTTATATTGTACTTACTTGTCTTTTAAAATCTTTGTCGTTTCCAACCAAAGTTTAATCAGTCCTTTTGGATGATCTTTTAGAGTTCTAATTATGAACTTCTTTTGCGTGGTTAGAAACACGTGCTCTTTTATTATTGCCCACTTGTGAGTCTATTTCGCGTACTTTCATTTCAGGTGTTCTCCAAATGCGCGACTTTAGCTGTCTTCTATTGCCCTATCAAGCCAACTGTTTGTGTGTTTGGAGTTAATTGACATGTATGAGCAGTACCCAGTGCTATGGGATTCTAGTAATCCTTTTTATTACTCCAAAAATAAAAAGAATGACGCTTGGCAAGAAGTTGCGGCAAAACTAAACAAATTTGTAAAGCAGAAGATAAGTAGCCTACTAGGTTCATTTCGAAGTCAGAAAAGCAAAGAAAAAAAGACGATTGGTACTGGAATATTATTAAAACTTCATCCTCACTTGACGACATTTTTGAAACTACTACTGTGAACATGGCGCGAATTGAGAACACACGCATGCGGCCGAAAATTAATTACCCACACATGACTTGAGCACACATACATTGAGCACACAAGCATATGACACTCTCAACAGTAGTTTATAAGACGATGAATAAAACAGTAAACTGTAACTTTTTCAAGTAGTTACTAATGGCCGGTTGCACCAAAACTATCTTAAGTAGATCTTAACTAAGATGCTCTTAAAATAAGGGCAACTTAGAATTTTTTCGCTTTCACCATTACATTATATTTGCAATTTAACTAAGAGGACTTAGAAAGACGGCAACGTTGCATAATCTTCTTTTTTAATTATTGGCCTTTACAATGCGAATAATTAGAATAGGCCTTTTCATCATGTGACAAGCGCAAGCGCAGTCGCCATATTGAAAAAGCGGCAATTCAAAAGTTTCGTACTGTTTTGATCGACAATGGCTGGGAAAGCAGTATTATCTCCCCAATTAAATAATTTACTGGAAAAAATCGTTGATGGTGCTTCACTGATTTATAATTCAGTTGAAGCCCATAATTGTACGCAATTAAAAAGGTAGCTTAAATGTCATGGACGTCTTTAAAAAGGAAAAAGAAGTGAGCTAATTGAGAGGTTAGGCATCATTACTTCTTTACTATACAAAAAGTATCTATAATTTTATTCTAATTAGACCTACCACATATATACAATTGTTATATTGATTAAATTGTATGGTATTTAAATGATTTATAGCGTGTATCACTCTTACAAACTTCATAACAACACCGCTTCTTTGTTCCTTTTCGTACTGATATCATTATAATAATCGATTAAAAAAACCTATTTGCTAATTAAGGCACTTTTTTCTTTATTTTCGTATTTCTTTTCTTTAATAACTATATTTTGTTAAGTATTTTTTTATTTTAATTATGTGTTTACAGGCCCTTTAACATGCTTGTTTACAAAAAACAGTACGAAAAAAATGGCTGATCCTGACGCATGCGCACAAAAAAAATTGTGATGAAAAGGTCTATAGATTAGTATTATATTTCTTCTTTTTTAGCTTGTGTGTGATTAAGTGAGAGTAATATTTTTACTTAAATTTTTTAAATATTGAAACATTCTTGTCTTTTGACAAGTCAAAAATTCTTACATCATATTATATATAAACAAAAAAAAATCATTTTTGTGTTTGTGAGCAATAATATATAAAGATATAATAAAAAAGATGAAGCGCACCCAACTTTACGCCCCTAGAGAGGGAACAATTATTGTCAATAATTATGAGACATAAACAAATAATTGAAAATAAAAAAACTGATGGTGTTTCAATGTAGGAGAAACATAAAGCCTGGATAAAAATTACAAATATATTTAACAGCACTGCTTCAGAATCAAGACAACGAACTATGGAGTCTCTTAAAAAGTTTTACGAAAATCAAAAAGAGGAATTGAGCAACAGAAGGTGGTCCTCCTCCAAGAAAACCTAAAAATAAGATAACTTGCTAATTTCCATCTTAAATAAGAAAACATTGTTGGTATAAATACCTCCGTCTTTGATGATGATTATATAAACAAAGAAAATGGGACACATCTATTCCTTTAAATGTCTTGTAATTTATATTACATTGTAAATACAATACTTTTCCTTTATATTCCCATATATACATTGTATATGTTAGAATAATAAGAAAGTAAAAAAGTCGTCTAGTTTCAAAAGCGGCCATCTCCAAAATATTCGAAAAATGAGTTTTATGCGTCATAAAAACCTAAATTTTATCTCCTATCGAACAGTAAAACAGCTTCCGATCAAAACCAGCCATATCCAATGAAAATCATGCAAGAAAATATTATGTCAGATTCAATATCGGCCATCTCCCTTGTGCTTTTATATACAGAACCGGCCATCTCCTGTCAGCCAATCAAATGGCGAGTTTCAAATGGCGTGATCTAAAATCGGCGAATAACAGGAGAACCATTTTAACAGTCATGTTTATTGCCTATTATTATAACCACCTGTGGACAGAAACAAGTTTTTTAATTTATAATCTCGAATTTTTGCTTGTTTTTTTTGCAAATATAATTAATATTTTATTATTTTAATAGTGAATAATGTACTAATAATCGTTATGGACGATAGTGCTGTAAATATAACACCTGTTACACCCGAATGTGCCAGAAAAAGGGCGAGCAATCCTGCTAACTGGAAAAGGAATAAATTAAAATGTGCCAGGCAAGTTTTAGGGTCAAATAACAGAACCTAATTTGCTAAAGTTTAGTTTTCTTTTTTTAGGTATAGTTCCAAAGACCTCCCCCAATATCCAACTTGTGGACACAACACAAAAGCATACCAATGCAGATCTTTAAAAATGCTTGATATTTCGCAGTTTCACTCAACTTTTTACGCTGTTAAAGACAAAATAAAACAGGATAATCTAATATTAAACTACACAAGTAGATTAATGCCAAAACGTCATCGATCATCAACATCTACCCGTCCGCAAAAAACATGTTCAATAAAATATTTTATCAGGAGGGCCGCTGATGGCAAGAAGATTCCAGTGTGCCGTGAAACTTTTCTAAACATTTTAAATATTAAAAAACACCGAGTGCAGGGAGTATTAAAGCGTTCTTTTCACAGTAGTGGCAGTTTGGCCAAAGAGACAAGGGGAGGTGACCATAGGAGTGTTAACAGTACTTTAAAAAGGCAGTCTGTTATGAAGTTCATTGAAAGTTTTAAAGGTATGGAACCACACTACTGCCGATCCAAAACGACAAGCAGATTTTATTTACCATCAGAACTAAGCATACGATTAATGTGGAAAATGTACAACAAAGATGTCTCAGAAAACCTTATGGTAAAACAAAGTTTTTTTCGAAATATTTTCAATACCAAGTACAATTTGGGTTTCGGAAGTCCCCGAGTCGATGTGTGCTCAAAATGTCTAGAACTAAGTGAAAAACTAAGAGTTGCAACGGACCAGGAGAAACCTCAACTGATGACAATCAAAAGAGTTCACAAACTAAAAGCAAAAGCATTTTTTAATCTCTTACAAGAAGAAAGAGAAGGCCTACTTATAATGTCTTTTGATTGCCAAAAAAATATGACACTTCCCAAGGTTCCGGATCAGAGAGCTTACTTTAGCAGACAATGGAATTTTTATAATTTTACTGTTGTTGTGGGCAATTCACATACTTCGTTGGACCAATCTAACGTACACATTTACTGCTGGAATGAAACAGACAGACCAAAAAGCTCCAATGAGATAGCCAGTGTAGTGTTTCATCGACTATGCGACAGCGATCTGGAGAACATCGATACAATAAGGTTGGTAAAAAGAACATTAAAACAGAACATTACAATCCGTGGCGAGGAGGCTTATCGCTGTGATCTTGGGACTGATAAACTGGTCACAAAAAGAGGAAAGATGATCAGTAATTTTGTTCCAGCCCCGCTGGCAATCGGAATGGCTCCAAATGTCAAAAACTTGCTGATGTGTCAGCACTTTTAAGCCCATTTTGGAAAAACTGCAGAGGTTTAGAGAAGTTAAAATTCTTTATTGATGAAGAACATTCAAATCCACGAACACAGAGGAAGATCTGGTATGTGAAGAAATAGAAGAAAGGGAAAATGTAGTTTAGATTGCATTTTAATGTTGTGTTTGGAGTTTTTTTCATTTTAATAATGTATTTTTTAAAATAAATTTTGTTCTAAAATATTCATGTTTGCAAAACCCATATCCGCTTATTAGTTTTCAAAATCGGCCATCTCCTTAAGTTACTTTCAAATCCGGCCATCTCCATTATTTTAGTAAGTTTTTTTATTCTAAAGCTTAAAACTCTGTTGTTTACTGGTGAAATTAACTTCTTTTTCTATCTAACAAACTGATTTGATAAACCTGATTACCGATACGTCCACTAGTTCTCTCACAACAGTTTTTTAGCCCTCACGCAAAATTTGCTTGCAAGGAGATGGCCGCTTCTGAAACTAGACGACTCATATATGTTATATATATATATATATATATATATATATATATATATATATATATATATATATATATATATATATATATATATATATATTATATATATATATATATAACAGGTTAAGTCTGTTAAGTGGGACCCCCATTTATTGCTTTAAATTTTTAAATTGGAAAAACATATTTTATACAAAAATATTTTGGTTTTTGCTGCTCTATATTTTGCAAATAACGTTATGTGTACAGGGTGTATCAAAAAGCCCCTACAAAGAGAAAATTAATTTTTTTAAATGACTCCCTATATTTTTTGTTGCATTTTTGTTTTCTGCAGGATATTCTAGATATTTTTTATATGGCATATCATACCCCTATATTCATTTGTTTACGAGATATTCCCATTTAAATGCAAATTTAGAATGAAAAAATCCGCTTATCTTTTAATGTTTTTTCACGTTTCTATGGTTTTAACGGTTTTTGTAGAGTAACAAAACAGTCATAGTAATAATTAATAAGTAATTAGATATCAAATGATGAGTAGAAATAGGTAAAACCTTAAACAAAAAAAAAAACGGTTAAAACAATTTTTTTGCAGATTAATAAAACTGTCATTTTGACATTTTTATTAATCTCTATAGCATATATGGTTATTATGCAACTCTCAAAAAACCGCTGAAACCATAGAAACGTAAAACAACATTAAAAGATGAGCGGATTTTTCCCTTCTAAATTTGTATTTAAATGCAAATATCTCGTAAACAATTGAATATAGGGATATTATATATGCCATATAAAAAATATCTAGAATTTTATGCAGAAAACAAAAATGCAACAAAAAATGTAAGGCCTCTTTCAGACGAAGCGGGTTCATCCCGCGCCCGCATCTTTGCGCGGGTCCGCTCAAACTAACGACTATTACTTTTAATGGAATGTTTCACACGAAGCGAGTCGCGGGCGACACCCGTACGCGGACAAAATGCACGCGGGTCCCCTTCAGTCCGCGCACGCCACTCGCACCCGCGTTTGTATGTATGATACATACGAATAAATGCGTGTCTTCACACGTCGCGGAGATCGGTCCGCGCCTATCTGTTTAGTTGTAGGTTTTAGTTTCATTTAGACACTGGGCCGTCCTTTGATAAACATGGATGGAGAGATTGACCCGGAATTGTTAATATCCTTAGTTCAAGAACGACCGACCCTGTGGGATAAGTCACTAGAAGCGTATAAATCAAGAACGTGCACAACAGAAGCGTGGAGAGAAATATGCATGGCTTTAAATTCAGAATTTGAAAACTTTTCAGATTTAGATAAAAACAAATATGGTAAGTTATAATTTTTTATATTATTATTAGCATTAAAGACATCAAAATATTCTAAGGGGCATGCAAGTTTTAAAATTATTTGAACTTTAAGTATCCGTTTAAGAAAGTTATATACTTCAACATTCCATATCTTGTTTAAGGGTTTTCAATGGTGTCCTAGTTTCAAATCAAATTAAAGTCAAATGATTAGGTATGTAGTAGGTATATTATAGCAATATTATACAGCTAACCATATTTAGTATGTTTATTTCGGTCTAATTAACAGCGTGAAGTAATGAAACATTTATATATAGGTAGGTATTTATATCTTGTTCATTTGCCATGGTACTGATCCTTCGTTACTCATGAAGTATTCGGCAAATTTTTCACGTACATCTTTCGCTTGCAAGTTCCCACGTTGCATTTGCGGTTGTTCAGGGCTATCTTGGAATCCTGTGACAGTGAAAGTATCTTCGAATACGTAGCCATCTCTGTCTCTAATGAAATTATGAAGCACGCAGCATGCCTGAGTGATTAATGTTGCCATCTCCAAAGATACATTAAGTGGTCGATGAAAAATTCTCCATTTATTTGAAAGAATACCGAAGGTACACTCTACGAACCTTCTTGCTCTGCACAAACGGTAATTGTATATACGTTTTTTGACACTTAACATTTTTCCTCCAAAGGGGCGCATTAGATGATAATGCAAACCAAAAGCCTCATCGCCTACTAAAACATATGGAATAATAACTTGTTGGTCATTTGGTAAAGGTTCGGGATTTGGTGGATTTATCTTTCTGCTCGTAATTGCCCTCCAAAAAGATGAGTTACTGAATATAGTAGGGTCACTTTCTTTTCCATAGGAGCCAATATCTACATAGACAAATCGATATTGACTGTCAGCTACCGCCATCAAAACAATAGAAAAATATTCCTTGTAGTTAAAGCACAGTGATCCAGTGTGCTCAGGTTTGATCACTCGAATGTGTTTCCCATCAACGCAACCGAAACAGTGCGGGAAGTTGGCCCTTTTCAAACTCATCGGCAATCTCTCTCAGTTTTTCGGTTGTTGGCTGTGGAATGCATTCATTTTTCATTACAGTCCAAATGCTGGTACAGACGCTTTTGACAATTCCCGAAATAGTAGAGATACCAATTCTGTAGCTGTAGGATAAATCTGTGAAAGTGTTTCCACTAGCTGGGTACCTGCAATAAAAAAATATATAAACTCCCGGTACAAAATTCCGTCACTTCCAATAATTTTTTATTAAGATTTATGATTTATTACTTTTTTATTAGTATTCCAATTTTTAAGCTGCACAATTCGAAATAAACAAAAACAGTGATTTTAAGTGTGTATATCAATATGAGGTATAACAAAAATTCTTTCTTTTGTTTCAGGAAAACTGCTAATCAAGAAGTGGAAAAATATTAAAGATCAGTACATAAAATCACTGAAAAAATTGAAAAAAAAAGAGCGGTTCAGCAGCCAAGACATGCAAAAAGTACATTTTCTCCGAGCAGCTTTCTTTCTTAAAGTCTACTTTAGTCACCAGGGAAACTGAGTCTAGCTTTGATGTTGATAACAACCCTGAGAGCCTGGATAACGAGAGAAGAGAAAATGACGACAGCTGGATTACTGAAGGTCCATCGACAAGCGCTGCGACTGACAAAAAAAACCCAAATGGTACTGCAGAAACTACTACAAAACAACCATCCTCAACTATGGCACCTAAAGTGGCACCCAAAAGGAAAAAAATAGATCTCGAAAGAGAAATCCTCGATGAATTATCCAAAAAAGAAGACCGCCATTTATCATTTTTTAAAGGAGTCCTTCCGTCACTAAAAGACTTCAGTGAAGATGAGACCTTGCAGTTTCAGTCTTTTGTAGTGAATGCTATCCAGGATATTAAAAGGAACCGTACGGGAAAATCTTCCATTTTGCTCTCGCAAACAAGTGATGCCCATTTTCGATCTCAGCAAGCACCTGTTCCATGTCAAACCAATTTTTCAAACTGGAGTCACCTATCAAGTAGGCCGCACACATTAACGTCTCAGGCACCAAACATGTTACAAAATGTTCAGTTGGCATCAACCTCACAATAATGTCATAAATACGTCGCAGCCAGCAACACAACAGACATTACTATCACTAAATGCTCAGTCACCAGATCCTTCGGTATATTCCGATATATCAGAAGAAAGTTCCATCCTCGATATAAGTTTTTCACATTCCTCTGTTAATCATATCTAATCTAATACCCTCTAAGTAAGCATTGAAACGAAATAATGAAACAATAAAGCAGTTACTACTAAATAATAAATTGTTATACTTTACCTTATGGCCACAGCAAGCCGCTCCACTGGTTTAATGGAATCCCTCATCTTAGTGTCCTGTCGAAGTAAGTTATCATGCAATTTGTAAAGCAGTTCGTCAAAGGTTGTTACTGACATACGAAAGTAGTTAAAAAATTTTAAACTATCTCTCCTGAGCTCGTTGAATAGGGTGTAAAATGCTCCAAACTTAGTTCTGTCAGCAATCAATGGATGAATCCAGAGTACACGTCTACTATTTCTCTTCTTTTTGCGTAAATACAAGAGATAAAGGAGACGAATTCTGTCTCGATCCATACTGGATGAACGAAAATACAACACTGGTGACTAAAAAGTACGCGGGTCACTCTTAAAAAATGTGGGCTGTCTGCAAGCTACAGCGAGCGCGGGCAAATCCGCGCAAAGATGCGGACGCGGGTATTACCCGCTTCGTCTGAAAGAGGCCTAAGAAGCCATTTAAAAAAATTAATTTTCTCCTTGTACGAGCTTTTTGATACACCCTGTATACATAACGTTATTTGCAAAATATAGAGCAGCAAAAACCAAAATATTTTTGTATAAAACATTTTTTCTCAATTTAAATATTTAAAGCAATAACCCCCGTTTATTGCTTTACAGACTTACCCTGTATATATAAATTTAACTTTTAGAGATATTTAAAGAAATAACGTAAGTTATAAATCAACGCCCTCTCGCAGAACAATGGAAAAATAAAATGCTCTTTTAATCAAAAGTTGTTTCAGTAAAATCGGCCAAGCGAAACTGACACTACAAGCATTTTTCTTTTTCGGGGTAAAACCTTCCCCCGCCACTTTATTGACAGCTGCCAAACAAAAATTATGTAGGGTTTTTTATTTAAAAATGATCGTAGATTGCCACGACAATATTTTCATACCCACTTCATTGGGACTTTAAGCGAGAAAATTAAGCTTTTATGAACTATTATACCAAATACGCCCCTAGCGGCCATCCTAGGAACTTAAAAATAATTTCCATTTTTATGGCCATATTTATAATGATAAAAAATTCCATTGTTCCCAGATAAGCAGGTCCTGAGATACAGCCGCTTACCTCGCTTATTTGGCCACCCGGTACAAGCATGCGGAATTTCATATAATTATGCTGCATTCAGAATCCAAGTAAAATTGCATTATACTTCTGTGGTATTTCTGCATTTCTTGAAAATTCGCTGTAAAAATTTATGAAGGTGGTTTAAATGGGAATTACTATAAACAATTAAAGATATAGGAGGTCTGTAAATTTGGTGACAGAGACTACTCTTACACACAATTGAAATTTACATCCTGTAGCAAATATAAAACCCCAAAAATTTCCTTTGAACGATCTCAGTTATCCTAATTAAGGTAATCATAGGCCCCCATTTACTTACGTTTGAATTTTTTTGATTTATGAATAATATCATATCTTGTCCATTGCATTTCTTACCTAATGTTTAAGCGCCAAATATATGTGAACGTGATTTACACAAAAATATATAAAATTTGAAAGCTGATACCTTCTTGTCATGTTCAAACTCAAGCTCATCTTCAATTTCCTCAAGAAATCTAAGTACTGTTGGTTTAGTTAATCTGAATCTTTCAAAAAAAGTTAGATTATCCACCTCGTCGAAATGGTTTTATCTAAAAATAACTTTACTCAACACTACAAATAAACGTAAAAAATAAATCCCTAATAAAACTTTACCGTTCGTAAATTTTTCTTGGCAATCTGTTTAATATGTCATTCATAATTTGGAAATCTAAACCATCATCGTTTAAAAAATCCATCACGAAAAAATTAAAATTACTTACAAAAAATAAACAAAAATATTTGACAAATGTCAAATCTTCCAACGTCAAATTGCTTAAGTGATCATTAAGTACAGACAATTCTAAACTAAAATTTAAGGGACCCTTAAGGACAAATTTAAGCTGGTGCAAGAAACATTTTAAACTTAAGGGACAGTTAATGCTTAACGCCGGTTGGTGCAACCGGCCATAAACTATCCTGACAGAGATACAGCTAAACATTACTTGGCAATGCCTAGGGCAAACCTTCGTCTATTGTCAACTGCAAAAGCACCTCTTCAGAATGGGTATATATGACACTACTCTGTGTAGAGGTTGTGAAAAGGAAGTTCAGACGTTGGAGGACTTCCTTTATGACTGCCCTGCACCCCCGTCCAAGAGAAGATCCATGCTAGGCGAGTCCTGCCTTTCCTTGGCCGATATAAAGGAGATTTCCATCGGCAACGTTGTCACCTACTTTAAATTAGTGGGATGGGCGGCGTACTGAGTGAGGACTTTCCTATAGAAGGTAGCACAACGGGCCTACTGAGGATTATATGCTGTGATTCGGATTCAGAGGGTACCATTGAACAATTCTGAACATTTTTCAACTTATAAAAAAAAATATTTTTTTGTACAATTTGCCTTATTTAGAAGATGTATTATGGAAGTAACATTTTCCTCCATAGTAATCCCCCGGGCGTACCACAGTAAAATAAATTTCCATAAAAAACATGTTCAAATATAAATGAATGGATGTGAAAAAATAATAGCACAATATAAACGCAAACAAACTTTTAAACTTGAACCTGCGGTTAAAACCACAGGCCGAGAGGCACACAAGTTGATCACAGCGTTGTCAACTCTAGGGTGAATTTCGTTTGATAAAGCAAAGCGCTGAAAACGTGGTCGCATAAGAAAGAAAAAGTAGCAGTTATCGCCATTGCTATCTCTCTCTCTCTCTCTCTCTCTCTCTCTCTCTCTCTCTCTCACAGCGTACCTGATTCGCCGATTCTTCTCTTTGAACCAAGGCCGGATGCGCAATTAATATATAACATTCAATTGTGTTTACCCAAAGTGATTGATAGCCGCGTGTGTTTTTGGAAAGAATTTTAAATATCATATCGGTTATTTGGTGTTTTCCTTTAAAAAAAACTTATTTTCTAGTACCTCTTTTGTTTTAGATGACCAAGAAATCGAAAAGCTGGATACTAACATTGAAAAGGTAGTATTGAATTTAAACGATACCACCACAATCGTAAATGGGGAAAATCTTATTGACAATGATTTATCATTTAACTTGATACCAGAGAATGATGAAGTTAGTGTGATTTCTCCTAGTGTCAGTGATCGCTCGTCCGATAATATTAGATGGTCTTCAGATACAGAACAATCTTTAAGTTCTGATCACTCAGAGTACCTACCCGATGATGACTATTCTACTTCAGATTCTAATTCTATTCCTACATATTGCAGTTCTGACGATGAATCAAAAGTACAAAACCTTACCCCAAATTTAAATCAAAATTTAGAAACCAATGTTTCTAAATCACCGGATAATATACCACACTTAACTTTAAATAAAGAAGAAATTGCTGTAACGAAAATAAGCCCTAAACCTACAACACTACCC
This sequence comes from Listronotus oregonensis, assembly GCA_019359885.1. Taxonomy (NCBI): domain Eukaryota; kingdom Metazoa; phylum Arthropoda; class Insecta; order Coleoptera; family Curculionidae; genus Listronotus; species Listronotus oregonensis. The sequence continues at coordinate 49,400 of JAHBCN010003965.1, forward strand.
TGTAAATCCCCAGAATTTATATCTTTTGAAACAAATAATACAGCTCTTTCTGATATATCAAACACGTCAGGGAAGCGAAGTAATGAAAACTGGTCAAGAGACAATGAACAGTCCAATAAGAAAAAATGGGTTAAAGTTAAACGTTTACCAGATTTATGCTATTACTGTGAGACACCAATACTTAATTTTGCCAGACATTTATTACGGAATCATTCGCAAGAAACTGAAGTACAAAATATTATGGCTCTAAAGCCCAATGACCTTACTAGAAAAAGGTTGATTGCTGCAATAAGGAAACGGGGCAATCACTTATTAAATTTGGACTCATGCGTTAAACCAGTAAAAAAGAGTCATGTTCCTGGTAGAGATGCCTCAGAGTGTGTGCCATGTAAATATTGTATGGGCTATTTTAGACCAGTACAGTTATGGCGCCATATTAAACATTGTCCCCTTAACCCAGGTGAGAAAACAAAATACTCGCATAAAACTGATGGGCAAGACTTGTTAGTACGTCATCTTCCTATAGACCAAAAACTAAAACAAACTGTTTTTCCAAGAATGCGAGCAGACAAAGTATCTCTTGTTGCCAAAAAAGACGTTTTGATTTGCAAATATGGCGCACAGTATCTCACGAGTCACAGAGAACAACACCACATTAATATCTGTTCTCGTAAAATGCGGGAACTTACTAAAATTTTAATCGAAATTCAAAAGTTACATCCGACAGTTAAGAATTTTTATGATGCTTTGCAACCTATATATTTTGACTCGTTTGTTGTTGTCAATTATATTATTACTTTTTGCTCCAGATCCGCAGATACGAGATTCGAATCTCCGTTCCAAACTTTTTTTTATTAATAAATAATTTTTTATGTATTAATTTTTTGAAGCTATTTAAATTTTATTGTAAATTCCAAAAATAATAATAAAGGAAAAAATAAATTAATCGTTTTTTCCATCAGTCGTGAACAGCCACTGTAAACACGCGAGCGTGCTAGTGTTTTTTTTTTTAGATATAAGTCATACATTAAAATTAAAATTGAATAATGCCCATTTGTTTTAAAATTGAATAATGCCAATTTGTTTAATTCCTGATTGTCGGCATCAAAGAGAGCATGGACCAGGTCAAAAGTTATACTTTTCGTAAGTAAATATTGTAGTGATTAGAAGTTAAGGTTAGTTTTTATTTGCATTTTTAAAGAAAGGACTAAATGGAAAGCACTATTAAAAACATTATTACAAAAAAATGGAATTTAAAAAAAAAACTTTCTGTAACTTGCATTTTAATATTGCTTTTTACTGTAGTGACTAATGTCAAATTTTTAAAATAAAGAAAAAGGAACTTCCTACTGTTTTTAATAAGTCAAGATCATGTAAACAGTATGTAATTGTAATAAATTACTATTTTAATTAGCTAGTAAATATTTTTTGTTTAATGTTTCATGGCTTGTGTTACTTAGGAAAATAGCGCAGGAATTACAGCGAAGCTTAAACAAAAGACTTCTATTGAAAAAGAAATTTTATCTCAATCTTCCTTTGATGTTATTTCTATTAAACGCAATGATAAATTAGTAGAAGCAGTAATTCTAATTAGTCTGATTCCAGCAAACAATTAAATACCCATGACAACATAAGTAAAAAGTAATATTTTAAAGCTGTACCTTGTTTTTTTTCCAATATTTTTTTTGATACTTAGATTTATTTTTATTTTTGTTTTAATTGCAATAATGAAACAGATTCCAGTTTTTATAGTCTTACAAGTGATCGCCTAGAAGCTGATGATTCTATATTATTTACTGAATCTCAAATAAATAGTTTGTCAAGTAAGCAAGCCATATGGAAAATGAAAGATCCTAAATTAATACTTAGCTACGATGTTGAAGAATTGAATGTTTTCCTTGATGTAAAAGTTATTATTAAAAATGGTCAAGATAAGATGCGAAACTTGAAGTTAAAATTAAAAGGGATGTCAATGAAGAGGTATCACTTATAAAGAAAAATCACGGATCCTAAGTCTTTAGCTATTCATTTAAAGAGCAAATAAAAGCTAGCAGAGGGAAATTTATTCTTCAGTAAAAAACATCATTGACTGATGAGGACGGTTTAAAAACTTAGATTTTCTATGCAAGAAAGCAATGAAAAAATCTGGAACTTTGCTGGCACCAGTTCCTTTTCGATCCAAGCCATGTGGTTTTCCAAAGCACAAAAAAGAAAAGTTACTTAAGGCCCTCGACGGTATTATCCCAGAAAACCAGAAACAATTTTGGGTAAACCTCCCAGAGTGCGATGAATAAAACTTTATCTTTAATTTCCTTTCATGTTTAATTTATTTTTAATTCTATATACAAATATATATTTTTTTTTGTAAAAAATCTTCAAAAGAGTGATATGATACAATTTAGGTTTAATTTACAAGTTTGTATAATTGCATATTATGTTAATAATTTTTTTCTAAATGCTAGTGTTTTTTTTGCTAAGAACCCATTCACCGAATAACAAATAAAGAAAAGGTGCCTAATATGAGAGAGGTTTCTAATTTGAGATATCTGAATATCTTGAAGAACACGGTTTGCCATCTAGCGGTAATCACGGTAACAGTTAACCGTGGATGCAAACTTTACTGTATATAACAGATATCTATGTTAGCAGTCCAACAACACCACGGGCGGTTTGTTTTGTGCTATTGTCAGTAAAGGAACTTTTTATAGTGCTCTGTGTTTCGTGTGACTGTAACTCACAAGGTAAACTAATGGTTTTTTTACTTTACCCAGTCTACTATGCACATGTACGGCATTTTTTTAAGCTACATTTCTTTTGTTAATTCAATTTTTTTATAAATAATATTATTGATTTTTTAAATTAACGGTTGGGTTCCCAATATGAGACACCTAAGGGTTTTTAGCCTCAAATTCCAATAGCTGTTGCTTCATTTAAGTGCTTTTTTTCAATAAGATGCCTAAGCAAAAACAAAACGTAAACAATGGGACAAAGAAGCCATGGTTAGGGCTGTTCAAACAGTTAAAAACAAGGAAATGTGATACCAAAAGGTCTCTCAAGTATTTCAAGTACCAAAAGGTAAACAATTTTTTTTAACTCCCAAGGTAATTTAAGGTTTTGTTCTTTAGAAACTATTGAAAGATATGTGAAGGATTCAAGAAATATGCATGAGTTAGTATCTACGAGTTTGGGCAGAAAGCCAGTTCTGACTTGTGAAATGGAAAAAAAGCTGGCGGAATATTGCATAGAAATGGAAAAAAATTACTATGTACTAAGAAGACGGGAAGTTAAACGTATAGCTTTTCAGTTAGCCATTCGAAACGGGCTTCGACATCCCTTTAGTGAAGAAAAAGGGAAAACAGTGGCTTAGAGGATTTTTGGCCAGACATCCTGAATTATCGGTCCGTACCCCACAAGCAATATCTGCAGCAAGAGTAAAAGGTTTTAATGCTAAAAGTGTCACAAAGTTTTTCAACATTTATAAAAAAGAACTGGAGAAAATTAATTATTCGCCACACAGACTATTCGATGTTGACGAAACTGGAATAACAGTAGTTCAACACAAACAAAGTAAAGTTGTGGGGTTAAAAGGGAAAAAACAGATTTGTGCAATAACGTCCATGGAAAAAGGAAAATTAATTACAGTCATCACCTCTATGAATGCTGCTGGAACATATGTTCCCCCCTCATGATATTTCCGCGAAAAAATATGTCCGAACACTTGATGAAGGGTGCACCTCCTGGGTCCATTTGGGCTTGTCATCCATCTGGGTGGATCCAAACGCATGTTTTTACACAATGGTTTGTGCACTTCATCAACTTTACTAAGCCAACAAAAGATGATCCTGTTTTATTAGTATTGGACGGCCACTAATCTCACACAAGGAATATTGACATAATAGAAATAGCCAGGAAAAATTATGTATCAATTGTCTGCTTACCTCCACACGCTACTCATAAAATGCAACCTCTTGACGTAGGCACATTTAAAAACGTTCTAGGCACAGGAATTTGAAACCTTTCCTAAAAAGAATCCTAGAAAATCAGTGACGAAAAGTAATATTGCTTCATTATTGGGAAAAGCCTACAACAGGACAGCTTCCATGGATGTCTCAATAAATGCATTTAGAAAAACAGGTTTGTTTCCCTGCAATAAAAACGTTTTTACATAGGTTAATTTTATTGAATACTAGAATGGAACCTGAGTAAAATGAAAAAAAAAAAAAATGATGAAACTGACGCCCCTAATTCAGTTCCCCCCAATAAGCCCTTGTAGTGTTTCCCCTAGATATTCAGCCAGTACCATCAACTTCGGGGACTACTAATAATTCCAGTAAAAGGAAGAATTCCGCAAGTCTTATTACGTCGATTCGATATAAAAACTCTTTAGAACAAGCTATAGAAAAAAAGAATAAAAAAACAACTACTGCCCAAAAGAAAAACATAAAAAATGGAAAAGAAAAAACATCTAAGAAAAAGGTACCAGTGTCAAGTAGCTCGGAGTCAGAAGAATCGGAAATTGAATACAAAAATTCCAGCGAAGAAGATAACGATGATGCGGAGTGTCATTTTTGTCGTGGACGATATTCGGAAGATACACATGGGGAAAAATGGGCCCAGTGTACCGTTTGCTTTTGCTGGACGCATGAATATTGCGGCGAAGGTAGTGGCAATACATTTACTTGTCCACTTGTGAAGGAAAAGATAAAGGCAAAAAACGGCTTTTATTTGAGTAAAGTTGTTTCTCATAATTTGTTATGTTAACTTTTACTTTGTGCTGTTGTAAAAATAACCTTTTTTCAGTAAAATATACTTAAATAAAAATACGTTTTTAATTGGTTCCTAATACGAGACAGTCTCATATTAAGAGCCACCACTGTCTCATATTAGGAGCCCCAAAATCAAGAATGTAATAAATGCATTTTTAACTTACCTTAAGATTATTAAAATTCTAATTTATATTTTCAATTACCGCTGAGTGAAATGTGTTATAGACACCCCAATGAGTGTATTTACAATAATAATAGAAAATACGGTCTAATATTTTAATAAACAAAAAATGTGTCTCATATTAGGCACCTTTCCTCTATAAATACTTAAGTAAATCCACAAAATTTAGTTGGAAGTCATGTTGAGTGAGTCCACATGAAAACTCGTACTCCTTTCTATTAAGTTAAAATTTTGTGTATTTCTTAGTGGTATAGAAATAGGATTAACACTTTGAATAATAAGTAAATATTTAAATTAAAATAATGGGTATAATAAGAAAACGATTATCATAATAAAAACTTCAATAAAGATGATATAAGATAGTATACCTATTAAAAAAATCAAATGATATTGAACAAACATATGGATAATTTTTTCATGTGCACTATAAACAATAAAACTAACTTGTCCTGTAAAAATATTTTTTAATATACATGAATGAAGATTACTTTTTTTATAATTAAAAATCTTCGAGTGTAAAATTCATTTCCAGTTGGCATTATTTTTCTCACTTTTTGTCGGTTAATTTTTCGGTGTTTTCCAAAAGAATGATCTTTCCTTATATAAAAGGCAAAAAACCCTCGCTATTTGCTCATTTGAGGTTATTTAATTTTAAAATTGAGGCTTTTTATGCTTTCAATTTGATGGCGAGTAGCCAGCCTTCAATTTGAACTCATGTATAACTTTCTGCGCCTTTTTAAAGCCGATGTAAAATTATTAGAGAGCATAGATTTTCTTAGTTCGGCATAGCTGGGAAAACAATCAAATTTCTCGAGATCTTAGAGGATTCACTAGAGAAGGCACTAAATAAATTAATTTCGCATGAAAATTATTGTAGATTTTTTATCCATACTTTTCAAAATTGTTTCGAATACTTTTTATATTTGATAATTTGTTGTTTATTTTTTAGTTTTTTTCTTAATATCTGAATATAAAAAAAAACCGCAACCAATTTTAAAAACATTGGAAACAATTTTGACAAGTTGTACATACGAAAGAAACAAATTCACGAGAATTTTTATACGACTAAAATAGTATATTACATACCCAGGTGGAAAGTGTTTCATTTCTGTCGAGAGATGCGTTAGTAGACCAAGGCGCAGCCCGGGTCTACTATACTTCTCGAGACAGAAATGAAACTTTCCACCGAGGTTTGTATACTATTTTATTTACAACCACTTTCATTCTTCTTCCTTCATTTCCTATTATTTTAAATTGAAATTATGAAACTTGATCCGGTAATAATTTTATTAGGCAGCCGTGCTTCGCAATTTGTATCGTTGTCAGGGTAACGGGTTGTCAAAGTGTCAATACATACAGTGTAAGATAGACGCTTTAAATTTGAATAGTAATTTGTTTTAATTTCGCAAATCCAAAAAAAAAATGTTATCAGATAAGGAATTTGAGTTCGCTGCTACTCCACCAGAAATTCAAGAAGCAGCAAAAATAGCGGAAGAAAATCTTTTACCAACCAAAAGCCGCCCGAGATATGACAAGGCATATGATACGTTTAAAGAATGGTGTAAGAAAAACAAGGTTCAAAATCCTGGATCTGAATAGGTGTTCCTGGCTTATTTTAGCGAATGTGCCAAGACAAAGAAGATATTAACGCTTTGGTCACTATACTCCATGCTGAGGACCACTCTATCAATTAGAGAAAAAGACGACATATCTAAACACGCAAAGTTATTGGCATTTTTAAAAAGGGAAAATAAAGGATACAAGCCAAAAAAATCAAACACACTGTCTAAGAAAAATATTGAAACTTTTTTGGAACAAGCGCACATGGAATTTCTTGTTCAAAAGATATTTTAGCCCAAAAGGTTGACCATTTCTATATTAATTTGTTATTTTTACATTTGTAGGTTGCACTGGTTATTGGTGTCTCAGGCGCCTGCCGATCGGATAATTTATACAATATGAAAACAACAGACGTTCATTTTTTAGAAGAAAAGGTCATGATTGAAATACAAAATAGCTAAACTTACCAGCCACAATCATTTATGATAACTGATAAGAAATGGATTACACCACTTAAGGAGTACATGACTCTTCGGAAAAATATAGAGGATGGAAGGCTTTTCATGCAAATAAGATATGGAAAAATTACTAAACAATGTATTGGGCACCACGCTATAAGTCAGTTTCCAAAAAAAATTGCAGCTTTGCTGAAACTGCCCAATATTCAAAATTTTATTGGTCACTGTTTGAGAAGAACAGCGGCTACTTTGCTCGCAGACAATGGTGGCGACTTCATGCAAATTAAACGGTTAGGGGGCTGGAAATCTAGCACAGTAGCTGAGGGATACATTGATAGTTCTGCCGCTACTCAAGTTATTACTGCAAAATGGATTTCAAAGCCAAGTTCAAACTCTACTTTTACTTCAAATAATCATGAAATAAATCTTTCAAAAAAAGAATTTTAGCAAGATTTGAACATATCAGTGGCTGCCTACAATAATGCTAATGTAATAAGTTAGTTTATTGTTTTTTATATAAATATGCAATGAATTAAAATTCAATTAAAAATAAAAGTAAATTTATTGTCGTTTTTGTCTAATCAGTGTGAACGTATTAGAATGCGTATGTTCGTGTGTCACTATATCATTTTGAAATATCAATATTCAATGAAATTACAAAAAAAAACTTTCCAACCGGGTGGAAAGTGAGCACTTTCCACCCGATTGCAAAGTAGAAGTCAAAAAACATCAACTTTCCATCTTTCAAAGATAGGTGAAATGTCATTATTACATGCATGTTTGTAAATAAAATTCTTTAAATTTGCGCTATACTCGGTAAATAGCTGCATTGCTTTTCTTCCGCATAAATCGATAGTTTGGGTTGAACTCTACAATAATCTCAACATTTCGAGAAACTTTTATTAAAGCCGTAGCTGCAAAGTTTCAAAAAACGAAAAAATGGGAAACATTCTGAGAAAAAAAGCTCTCTTTACTCTTACAATTATTCTCTACAACGCACCGTTTTTGAGATAAAAACGCAGCCAATGCTATGTTGTATAGAAAAATCGTGGGAGAGAAACTCACCCTAAAATAATCCAAAAAATATGAACATGAAGTTTAAAAATACAAAAAGAGAAAAAAAGATGCGGCCAAAAAGAACTAATTCAAAATTTCAAAGGGAAATGTATTTTTTTCTTTCTGTGGTTTAAACTGCATGTTTCTTCTACGAATTTTCTCTAAATCGCAGTATTTTTGAGATAAATCGCTTTAAAAGTTCGAACATTGACATTTTTGCCGCATTTCAGAGAACAATTGTAAGTGCGGCCAAAAGGCACTTCGAAAATTAAAATTTTAAAGGAAAATATGTTTTTTCTTTTTGTATTTTAAACTGCGTATTCATATTTTTTTGGACTATTTTAAAACGAAAAACTCTCTTAGGATTGTTCTCTAAATCGAAGCATTTTTGAGATATATTGCTTTAAAAGTTCAAAAATTGACCTTTTATTCGCGTTCTATCTCAAGAATGGTGCGTTTTAGAGAACAATTGAAGAGGTAAGAACCAAAAGGGCCTAAGTGACAATTTTTTAAACAATGAGTTAGGTGCAGATATCCATAGTTAAAACTAAAAATAACTTACAAGCCAAACGTCCCAAGTCATTTTTAAACGTTTTGCGCCATCTCTTAAGTTGTAAAAAAACTAGGTTAACTGATGTGCTGTTTTAAGTAGTGGCAAAATGACCGTTATGACGCGATAAATATTTTAAATGTTTTCATTACTTTGACCGCTTATTGTTAGTGTTCCACGCTGTTACTCGCAAGTTTAGTGTGGTTTTTGAAGTGGAATAATAAGTTTTTAGTGATTGGACATGACTACAGAAAAGAAAATTGCATCAGGTTAATTTCGAAAAAAAAATTAAAAATAATAGTTTTTAAGATTTTTTTAGTCCAAATTAAAACCTTACCTAAAATATTTTTTAGGAGGAGTACGCTATAGCTTAGATTCAGATAATAATGAACAGGACCCCTACGAAGCAGTGAGGATAGTGAATACTACCCATCCGAGGATTTCGATGGATCTACAGAGTGTGTTGAATCAGAAAATGGTAGGGCGGAGAATCTACTTTTTACTAGTGGTAACTTGAAAAAGACATGAAATTAGATTCTTTCAAGGGGGCTCAAGGCACTGTAAAATTTTGTTTAGTTATAACTGCAGTCCTTTATATTTTAAATTCACATGTAGTATACTTTAAAGACAAATGGAAAAGACATTTTCTTGGAAAACATCCACGAAGTTACTGCTAAAAGAGAAGAAACAATCAAATACGTAAAAGGGTTGCGTCCCGATAACGGTTGGTCTACATCCTACATCATATTTTTATTTTATTTCTATGGAAATTTTTTTTATTGTATTATACTTAATGTAAAATTTAAAGCCAAGGTGCTAAATAAAGTTATATATATATATATATATATATATATATATATATATATATATATATATATATATATATATATATATATATATATATATATATATATATATATATATATATATATATATATAAACAAAAGATTGGGGTTTTTTGGGTTTGTAAGTCAGATTAGGTTTTATTTATAAGTAAAATTTTTTTGTTATTACTACCGAGCTTTCGAGAATTTATTTTTCCCCTTCATCGGGGCTGAAAAATACAGAAAAAAAGCGTTAAAATTAAGATCTTAAATATAAAGAAAAAATGGATTACCTTGGGTACAAGGGAGTATTAATTGAAGTTTTGGGCAACACTCAAGAACATCAGAACTATTAATTAACTATACATAAAAATTAATTAGCTACATGCCGACTGCAATTCAACATGTGTTTAACCTATACCATAACCTCACTTGTTACCGGCATTCTTTTTTACAGAACAATGGAGCGATAAGAGAATAAAATTATTTTTGCGGGGTTTCTGCATGAAGATTCATCGTTCTCGCGAAAGAAATCTGCGGATCACTACGCGGAACTGATATTAGATTGCCGCTGTGGGTGTCGTCACCACCTCCTGTCACTAAGGGATGACGGCTCTCAAAGGGTGGGTACTGTCTCACTAGATGGCGCGATGGGAGGAATCGCATCCCTCTCACTAGAAAGGGGACTCACCCCACAAGTGTAATTTATTCCCCCTTTTGCTTTTTCGACAATGCTACAGTTTATTGTTTCAAATTATTAATTTTAATTTATTATATATTCAGAAACTATGATAATTAAAGGAAACTTATATCTAATTTGGGGATCTTGTAAGTTTATAGTTACAGGAAGAGAAAACAAGCTTAAAGATAGAAATAAAAATAAAGAACAATTTTATGTTAACTTATAAATATCTACATGTACTAGTGTATAACAAGCTGGTAAGTTTTTTAATGAAATCATGAATCCACAGAAGAGACCGAGGCAGACGGTCCCTGAGCTGGCATTTACAGTCTTTGAGGACTCTTGCATTTTTGTCCTATGTATACCTGGTTGCAGGAAGAGCAAGGAATGCTATAAACTACTCCTGGTTTATGGTAATTGCATTCTATTTTTAAAAGGGAGTGAATAAATTTCCACTTTTAGAAGATTTTTTGTGTGATTTTAATAGTCTGTACTTTTTTGAAAACTTTTATGATTTTAGTAGTAACATTGTTTATTGCTGGAAGAGCATAGTAGTACATTAGCCTATTGTTAGAGAGAAATGCAGAGATATCCGGAGTGCCTTCACCAATCATTGGATTTTGTACTGTAGTGGACTGTCTAGTGTTATAGATTAGTTTTTTAATAATTTTTTGGGGGAAAGAGTTATCTAATAATGTATGATACAGTTTGTCCATGTTTTTTTGTTTAAAAGATTGATGGCTGATTTTGTTAATCCTATTTTAGTGCTAAAAACCAAGTTAATTTTCATCTTTTCAGTGAAAAGATGAAATTAACAATTTTTCATTAGGATTAACAATCGCCATCAAACAAAACATGGACAATTACCCGGATGTAATAATCTTTCAACAATATTAACAATCTACTAGACAGTCCCTACGCAAAATCCAATGTTTTAAAAAAAGCACTCAGATTTCTCTCTAACAAAGCTAATATACAATCTTCCACAATAAACAATGTTACTACTAAAATCATAAAATTTTTTCAAAAAATACAGATTAAAAATCACAAATTTTCTAAAGTTGGAAATTTCACCCCTTTAAAAAAAATAGAATCAAACCCTCTAAACCAGGAGTAATTTATAGCTTCCTTCTTTTCCCCCAAAAGGTATACATGGACAAAAAAAATTTTTCAAAAAATTAATACAAGAAATGACTGCAAAAAATTTCTTGTCTTTAGAGAACATGCCCTGGTTTCCCGCCAGACTTTTATCATTCTCCATTTTACATACAGAAAAAAATTTTAAAAAAGCGATTTTGTTTTTTGAGATGCTAAAAACACATTTATCGGACAACTGTATAAAAAAAAAAAGAGATTTTGCGGAACCCAAACCCAAAATACTCTTATATAATCACTGTAAAATGAGCTAAAGGCCGGTCTGCCCTGGTTTCTCTTCTGTGGATTCATGTTTCATTAAAAATACTTACCAGTTTGTTATACACTAGTACATGTAGATTTTTTATAAGTTAACATAAAAAATTGTTCTTTTTTTTTATTTTAAACTTGTTTTCTTCCCTGTAACTATAAACTTGCAAAATTTTAATATAAGTTTGTTTTTTTAATTATAAACTGAATATATAATAAATTAAAATTAATAATTTGAAAAAAAAACAAATTGTCGAAAAGCGAAAGGGAATAAACCCCTTGGGGGGTTGAGTCCCCTTTTCCTAATGGGGAGGGATGCGATTCCTCCATCGCGCCCACCCTATGAGACGGTACAGCTTTGGGGCCCGTCACCCCCTTTGGGTAACGGGAGGTGGGGGGGGCCCCCCGGCGACATCTAATATCAGTTCCGCGTAGTAATCCCGACCCCGCGGGGGAACGGAATTTCTGCGTAACCTCAAAAAAAATTTATTCTCTTTCGCTCCATTTTCTGTAAGATTCCGGTAAAAAGTTTTGGGGGTTTAAAAACGTTTTTGGGCGGCGTATAATTAATTTTTTTGTATAATTAATATGGGTTCTGGTGTTCTTTGGGTGTTGCAAAAACTTCAATTAATACTCACGTTGTACCCAAGGGAATCCATTGTTCTTTATATTTAAGGGTTTTAAATTTTAACGCTTTTTTTCTTAATTTTCGGCCCCCTGAAGGGGAAAATAAATTCTCAGCTTCCCGGGGGTTTTTCTTTAAAAAAAGCCTAATCCGGCTTTTAAACCACAATCTTGGTTTCTAACTAGTCAAGTCAAGACTATCCCTCCTTTTATTATATATATATATATATATATATATATATATATATATATATATATATATATATATATATATATATATATATATATATATATATATATATATATATATATATATATATATATATATATATATATATATATATATATATATATTTTATTTATATATATATATATATATATATATATATATATATATATATATATATATTTATATATATATATATATATATATATATATATATATATATATATATATATATATATATATATATAAAACATAGTTTTTGGGTGTCTTTTAGTCAGTATAAAAAAAAAACCAAATGTACAGTAATAACTATTTATTTCTAAAAGTTACTAGTTCCTTTCATTAAGAATAGCTTTCAGCCCTTCATACATTTTTTTCTTAAATCTAATTTTTTCTTCTAATGTTAAGGCCTTTAAATCTTTTGCTAGACTCATTGCAAAAGCAAAATCCTCATTTTCCGAGGGCTGAGTACCCATGGAACTGTCAAATTTCTCAAAACAGGTCCCCATCTTTTCCAATAGTTTCCTGTGCACTTTTTTTTTTTGTTTTGGTCCTGGTATTGTTGGACTGAACACAGCCGATGATTTGCTACTTGTTGACGAAGTTTCTTCTAAGTCCTGAATTTCTTCCGTTACCGACACTCTCCTTTTTAAGACAGGCTGCTGCAAACTTGGTGTCGGTGGAGAAGAAACAGATTCTTTATCGACATCTGTTAGAATGGACATTGTATCCCATAACTGGCTTATAGACTGCGTCGTTTTGGGGTAGTTTGATGTTGATCTATAACAAAAAACAGTGTCTTATTGTCTTACTGTTATTAGGCTGTAGGTAAATAATTTTATCTAAAGGATACCTACCTAATCTCTAATTGCAGCTGTGGAAGGTATCCTTCAGATAAATTTTTCTATCAGTTTTAAAACTGGCCTTAAGTAATAACTAAAAGTCTTAAACTATGTATTTACTTCTTAGTTGTTAAATAGGCGTCTAGGAATCCATGGCTTATAATGGGGCCAAAAGGGTGTATAGGGCCCCCGCCAGGGTTTTCATTTTGGGCCCCTCCCTTCAGTTTTACATATTTAGCTCTTAAAACATTCCATCGCTGTTCACAAAGTTCAGCTGTAAGAAAATTTAAAGATTGATATTGCGTTTCAGTCATGTTTTTACATGGATTCATTGCAACGAATTTATAAAAAATGATATAATTAAACTTACGTCTTTGATTAAAAATCACTCCTATCGTCTTCCACGCGTTTTCCTTCTCTAGTTTTGATTTGTATCTCGGATCCGCCTTATCGAAAAGGGCAGGAAGCCCAGACACGTGTTCTATTAATAGTCCATCATCCATTTTAAATTTAGTAAACTCCCACAGAAAATAAACAAGCACGACATAAACCAAAAAACACTTTCTCCAACGGTTTTCCGCAACGGACTAAAAAGTTAGGTTGTGAATTTTGATTGACATAAATGACATGTTTGTTTTGCGCAGACGCATATATATTTTATTGGTCAAATTTAATATTTTTAAGTTTCATAAATTTTTGTATGAACGAGGGTGGTAAAAATAAAATTAAACCATAAATTAGGGTAAATTAAAATTAAGTTAAATTTCTGTTTAAACTCACCTTAAGACTTTCTGTAAAAAAAAACAGGGAACGATTATGCTTCCAAGACAAAGACTCCAAGACGGAACCAATAGAAATCCGCGAAATTAATCTGGACCAATTCTACTTATACACGGCGGATATCCTGCTTCAAAATCTCAGGACCAATTTAAACAAGAAGAAAATCCACCTATTCGTACAGATCATGTTAATCCAGAAGAAGAAAGAACTATAAGAAAATTATGTAAAAAGTACGCTAGCATCTTTCACTATCCAGATTCTCCACTGACCTTTACCAACCAGATATAGCATCACATATGAACAAAAGATGAGATTCCAGTTTTTACGAGTCCACAAAGATGAAGTTAAAAAGCAAATTTAATTAACGTTAGACCAAGGAATCATAAGACCAAGCCAGTCACCCTGGTCATTGTTGTAGTATAGCCAATTCCACCTTTTTAAAAAGAAAAAAAGCCATAACTTAAATACGTAGTTTTCTGTATAAGCAATTACAGTTTTCTGTATTACCATTTACAGGTTTCTGTAATGCATTATTAATTCTAGTTTAATTTAGATGTAAATGTGCCTTTTGATTTTTGGGTTATTAGACCTACGAAGAGTTGAGGTTATGTACTAAAAACCATGATGTATGAGTATGGCATTTTGTTGTGAGCAGAGAAATAAAACTTAATTTATACTTGCAAAATGTGTTTAATTCTATGCACTAGTAGTTTCCACTTAGTAAGAGAAGTCAAGAGGTTATGGGCCCAGTAGTCTAGGAGAAAATAGAACAGAGAAGACATGTCGCAAGCAAGTATATTGGGAACAGTAAAACCCTTTGATGGAAATGGTTTTAGCAACTGGGAATATAGGTTGAAGCTTTTGTTAGAGAAAGAGGGTGTGCTAGAGATGCTCACAGAGTTACCACCAAGTAGTACAGCACCAGCTGAAGAGAAGGAAAAGTTCAGAAAGGCAGATGTGAAGGCGAGAAATCTGATTGTATGGTGTTTGTCAGATAACGTTCTAGAGATGATAAAAGGCAAAGGAACAGCGAAAGAAATCATGGACGAGATTAGAGGCACTTACCAGAAACAAGGTATTGCTAATTTAGTACAAATACAGAGAAAATTAAGAAATTTAAAGTACAATGGGAAAACATCATTAAATGAATTTTTAATTGATTATGAGAAGACCATAACAGAGTTAAGAAACTGTGGGGGAACTATTGACAAAAGCGAGATAATCACTCAGCTTTTAGCGGCTATGCCAGAGACCTATCAGTCAGTAACAACAGCGATTGATATTTTATATTGCCAAAATGTAAACGCAGTGACACTAGACTTTATCAAGTCTAAGCTGTTAATGGAAGAAGCAAGGCAAATGAAGAATCGAGAACAAGAACCTAGTTCATCAGCTTTTGTGACTCGTAAAAAGTTTCAGAATAGAAATAATGAAAAACCGAGTGAGAAAAAACAAAGTTTTCCTTATAGATGTCATAAATGTAAGGAAGTTGGTCACATGATCAAAAATTGTCCGCTATGGAAGAATAATGGAAAGGGAAAAAGCGAGAAAAAGTGTAATGTGACAGAAGAAGAGCAAGAAGTGACATTTATAGCAGGAATAGATAGCAAAGAAGAGAAAATAGCACTTAAAGTGACAGAAGAAGAACCAACATTTATTATTGACAGTGGAGCAACCAACCACTTGGCCAATAAAGAGATAGGAAAGTATTTGATCAACGTAAGTAAAGTAAACCATAGAATAGGAATAGCAAAAGTAGGAGAAGCTGTAATAGCAAAAAGACAAGGAGATTTACTTGTAAAGACAGTGGTAGGCAGAAAGATTACTTTAGAGAATGTTCTAGAGTGTGAAAGAAAAGGGCCTAATGGTATCTTTACAAACAGAAAAGTAAAAATAGAAAGAGAAGGAGTAATATTAGCTACAGGAGAACTTCAGAACAATCTATACAAGCTAAAGCTAAGTTTAAGAACAGAAAGTATGAATGCTAACATAACAGAAGTAAGCAAGAACCTAATGCATAGAAGAATGGGACATTCATCATTATTTCCATGTGAAGATGTATGTGAAGTGTGTATGAAAGGAAAGCAAGTAAGATTTCCACACAGATCAATCGAAGAAGAGAGAAAAGCAAAGCATTTGTTAGAAGTAGTGTCCTCAGATGTGTGTGGTCCTATAAATCCCACTAGCTATGATGGAAAGAGATATTTTGTGACGTTCATAGACCACTATTCACACTTTACAGTATGCTATTTTATGGAAAACAAGCACGAGGTTTTTGAGCATTTTAAGACCTTCCTAGCAATGACAGAGAACAAGTTTGGTAAGAGACTGGAGAGACTAAGATTAGACAATGGAGGAGAATACGTATCAGCAGAATTTAAAGCATTATGCAGAGAAAAAGGAATACAAATAGAATATACAGTACCCAGAACTCCACAACACAATGGGGTAGCTGAGAGGTACAATAGAACAGTAATGGAAAAAGCGAGATGCCTAATATTTGATTCGACAATGACAAAGACATTTTGGAAAGAAGCAATATGTACCAGTGTGTACTTAACGAATAGAACAAAGACAACAGCAGTAAAAGATGGAAGAACACCAGCAGAAATATGGTACAACACAAAACCGAACCTAGACAAAATCAGAGTTTTTGGATGTAAAGCATATGTCCACATACCTAAAGAAGACAGAAGCGGTAAGCTTGACAGCAGATCAAAGACAATGTATATGGTCGGCTACACAAACAATGGATACAGGATATGGGATCCAGAGAAAGAGAAAATTGTAGTAGCAAGAAATGTAATATTTGATGAAAAACCAAAGACCGTAGAGATCATACAGATAAGAATAGACTCTGATAATAACGAAGAACAACAAAGAGAAAGACAAGAATCAGAGCAATTGAGTGATAATGAAAGTCAACAAGAAGAAGAAGAATATGAAAGTAGTAATGAGAATGAAGTACAAGAAGATAATAGTGATAGACCGAAGAGAAATAGACAACTACCTTTGAGATTTCAAGATTATGATGTTGAATTAATGGCTGCACTTTCAGCAGGAGTCATGTCAGAAGAAATACCAGAGAACAAGAAAGAACACCTCTTCTGGCGTCACATAAAAGTGACGCCAGAAGAGGTGTTCTTTCTTGTGCACTCTCTCAACATGTAAACACTGCTGGACACGCTATGGACTGGCAGAATGCAATAATTTTGGATAGAGCTGACAATTGGTACAAAAGAACTTTCTTAGAAATGGTACATATTTACTTACAACCAAAATCTATGAATAAAAGGAGTGATATCCAAAATCTTAGCTCCATTTATAATTATATTCTCTCGTACCAAAAAAACAATAACAATCTTTCGTTAGATTCAATAATAAGCATCTGAACTTTGCATTTTGTAGGTACATACATATTACATTCTATTAATTTTAAACCTTTGTAAATAGTATTCATTTTTTAAAATACAATAATGTATCTGCAAACTCTTAATTGTGAGCAGTGTATAAATAATTACCTTAATTGTGAGCAGTGTATAAATAATTACCTAGGCACCACGACAGATGGCTCTGTCAGTTATGCAAGATGCGACCTGTGATGTCCAAATCTTAAAAATGGAAAATCCAAAGTTTTTTAAAATCATTATATCAAATTTCTTACTTCTTGTTCAACTGACAGCGCTCATTGGTCGTTAAGTTTTTAAACCATACTTGTTTTTTGTAAGTTTTTTAACTATAAATTCTTTTGCTTTTTATTATATTTCTTTCACTCCGTAAAAGTCTTGTTAGTAACACGGTGGCAACGATCCACGTGCTAAAAACTAAGTTAAAGTCAATGTAGTTTAAAGAGGAATGTGAATGAAGTTTTGTTCTTCATTGCTATTAAACCTGTTTCATGTTTTCAACTCACATATGGTAAGAACTTTGTAAAAGAGAGAATTATTTTTGTTGGTTTCACTAACAGGAATCATTTTCTTTTATTTTTAGATTGTCCTGATGATGGGAAAAAGTTTTTCCGAAAGCTCGACTTTTTCAATAAAGAGTTAATTACTTAAAGTGGCCTTTCAATTGACTGCATTTCCACTACTCTGGTTTCAGATTTTTTTCTTTAACTAGTCAGTCACGACTACCCTTCCTCCTTTTTATATATATATATATATATATATATATATATATATATATATATATATATATATATATATATATATATATATATATATATATATATATATATATATATATATATATATATATATATATATATTTAAATAAATATATAATTTAAATTTATATATTATAATAGATACATTTTATTATATATTTTGTAAACTTTAAATTACAAATTTATAATAAATTATATTAACTATTTGTTTTAGATATAGTGTTTTATTTGGCTCGCCTAGTGTCTCCTTTTTCTAATGTTAATATTGTTTAGTAAAATTTTTCTTGTCTTTGAGTGGTAGTAAAGTTGAACGAGAGTTCCCAATTAAACCTTGGAAGGTCTCTGCTAGGCCTGGCACCAAAAGCAGTGGCGCCCAGTTTAACCCCCCCTACTCTCCGGCAAATGAGTTAGGGCATTTTTGCACGCTCTCTCTGCTACTCACCTTCAGCTTTACTGTACTTTTGCTATTTAATTGTTATTAATTGTATTAAAAAAAAACTATTAAAAAAAAATATATATTTTTTTTTAAAGGCTGCCGGACGCTGATTGCTTTAGCCCAAGTGTTTTGGCCTAAAAACACTTTTCCAACTTTTATTTGGCCGTTGGCAGCCTTTAAAAAAAAATATTTTTGTTCTTAGTTCTAGATTCCGGCCTTGTTTTTCGTTACCTTTGGGTGATCGCATGATCGTCGTAAAACTTCTTCCTGGAAGTTTTCCTCCTTCCGAAGGAGAGGGGAGTTGTCACGGTTAGTTTTTATTCCTACGTTTGTTTTTAATGATTTAGTTTGTTTACCTTAATGCAGGTCGGTTTTCATTTTTTTCT
>JAHBCN010003966.1:0-68971 GCA_019359885.1 Listronotus oregonensis
AAAAAAATTATTTTCGTTTTGTAAAATGGTATACATTGGTGTACGCGCTTTGGGAAACCATTATTTTCTCCCCGTAGAGATGAAAAGTTTTTCACTTGCTTGTAATATAGCTTCGTTTTTTATTCTTAGCCTTATTCCTAATTTGTTTTATCTATTTACAGAGTCACGCCACGAATACTCAACGGGGCTATATTTGGGTCAAAATCTGCAAAGTGAGTATTTTTTTGTGTGAAATGAAAAAGAATTAAAATAACAAATATAAAACAAAAATTATGCTCAGGTGGTCTTAAAAAAAGTAGATAGCGATTTTCTATAATGATCCACACGTTATTAATTTTTTTATAGGTAAGTTTAAAATTTTGAAAAACATGAAACATTAAACTGACAATAATAATAGATACTTAGAGACAAAAATACGTTTTTATTTTATTTTAAAGTGTAAACATTAAAAATTAAACAAAAAGTGCCTTTTTTTCTCCCGCTTCCCATCGTGCATCAATATCCAAGGGAGGAAATGCACTTTACCGTAAAGGAATGTAAATAATTTTTTCCACTACTTTATATTCAAATTTTAAAAAATTATTTTTAAATTTTGTGTTTTATTAATAAATTTTGGATTTGACTGTTTCTTCTTCTTCTTCCCTGGGAGCCGTCTTGATTAACTACCGGAGGCAGCGCAGCCTCATGGGCTTTTTGTGCGTAATCTCCCATTATCTTTTATATCAACCCTCCCATTAGTCTTGTTCCTTCTACAAGTCTGTATAACCCCGAGACTGGTTGGTTGATATATTCCTGTGGGCTTATTTCCGGTTGCCCAAATAACACCTGTCTTTTGTGATTCAATGCTTTACATTCGCACAGGATATGGTAGGCTCTTTCTTCCACCTCGTCGCACATTCTGCAACTTGGGTCCCCAATGTATGAGCCTATCTTGTGTAGGTGTCCTCTTAGGCTATCGTGATCTGTTAGCAACCCTACCGTTACGCGAAGTATTTTCCTACTTTGTCTGAGTGGATCTTCCTTCGTTCTTTCGGATGGACCTCTTATAAAGCTTTTTCCATGTCTAATTCTACTGAGGTTTCCCCAGTATTCTTCGTGTTTGTTTTGGATCCATTCCCTGGTATGCCCTCGTGCTGTGGTTTTGGTTACTCCAAGGGCAGGTTCTGGCTCAAAGTATGGTGTGGATGATCCCTGTCTCGCTAGCTCATCCGCTTATTCATTGCCTTCTATCCCCGAATGTCCTGGTACCCACAAGAGAGTTACTCTGTTGCGTTCTCCCAGGACTTCCAGTTCTTTTTGGCATTCCAATGTCAGCTTGGAAGTTACCTTGGAGTTTACTAGTGCCCCCAGTGACGCTTGGCTGTCTGTTATTATGCAGATCCGCTTGTTTTTATAAGCCCTCCTGTTATTTTGTTTTGCACAGTGCAGTAAAGCATATATTTCCGTTTGAAATACAAAACTGTGTGTTCCTAGTGGAATGGAGAATTGTGAATTTCTCATTTCACTGTACACACCCGCTCCAGTTACCTGCTCGGTTTTGGAACCATCCGTATACCAGATGATGTCTCCAACCTGCCGGGGAGATCGGGTTGCTGCCACTCACTTCGATCTGGAATTTTTACCTCGATTTCATTGTTTAAATAAACCCCTGTATTAAAAATTTGGCAAAGTGTAACGTAAGATTTATAACCACTTAAAACATAGACATTGTAAAGGCATAAATCCTAGAGAGGTAAACATTTTACCTCTCTAGGAAGGTAAAGTGCTGTTTTCCACCCTTATTCAGGGGTTAAAAATGGTATTTTCTTAGAAAGTAGTAGAAAAAAGATTGATTGGTTTTGTTTGTAAACTGACCCTGCGTAACTCAAAATATTGAGCGATGTAGTCGGTAAAATATTGTTGGTTCTCTTTAAGGAAGATTTTTTATGTAGAGGGTGTCCTATTTTCGATACTTTTATAGGGTGTTACCGTTTGTTAGTGCTATCAAAAACGTAATATGAACGTCATGTGCTCTTTTTGGTTAATTAAGAAATACAGGAGAAAATAAACAAATTGTAATCAGTTAAAAAAGTTATTGGACCTAACCTAATTTTTTTAAATAAAACGTATAATTTAATTTAAAAAGATGCATATTAATTTCACAGGTCCACAAAAAATAAGTGGTGTGTGCTGGGTGTCGGACTAAGATTTTCTGGCGTATTTTTTTTTCGCTGAACACTAATCCGAAGTCAAAATTGGGGGTCAAACAGCAAAATATCGAGAAAAACCCAAAAAACCGATACGGTACATTTACCGGTAGAAACCTGCTACCACGGAATATTGGGACTACGACTATATAAACTATAAGAGATACACAAAATTTTATGAAATAAAAAAAGAGCTTACCAAATTGTCTATATAAAAAGTTATAATAACATTTTTAATAAGATAAATTAATATTAAAGAAGATATAAACGAAAATGTAATTTTGACAAAAAAAACTTAGTTCCAAATGGGGAAATAGTTATTTTCCTAACTTGACTGCTTGCCCGAACTCCGCTTCGCGTCGTTCGGACAACACAGTCGCGTGCTGAAAAGTATCACTTTGCGCAAGCGTTAGGAACAAAATTTTTTCTACGAGCGTCAGATAATACCAATATTAAAGCAATGATTATTTTTTAAATTATGTTTAATCTGAAAGAACTACTACAACATATTTATAAATGGGAATTATTTGTTGATAACATTTACAACAAAAGAACAGTTATTAGCATATTGTAAATTATTGTATGGCTTGATGAAGGTTGACTTAGCTCAGGAGGGGAGTTGTTCATGGTCAATATTTTATTCGACATATCCTTCTTCTTATTTGTGGATTCATCAATGTAGCTCTCAGCTACAGCCGTTGATTTCCAGCCCCCAAGTCGCTTAACATTGGTAATTCCTTCTCCAGAATCCGCTAACATAGTCGCAGAGGATCGACGAAAACTATGTCCAGTGTACTCTTCTGGATTTTTTAATTTTAGGTATGCAGCAATTTCTGAAGGCATTTTACCTATTGAATTTATTCCCACACATTGCGTACTACATGCTCCTTGTTTATACTGGACAAAAAAATGTCTGTGTGGGGTATTTGCAGATAAAGTCCGTTATTTGTTTCATCGGACACTACAAAGATTCTGGAAGTGTTATTTTTACTGTCAGGAATTTTCACCACTATCAAATTTTCATTATCCTGTATGTCATCAATCATTATTTTTGTAAGTTCATCTCTCCTACAAGCACCGGCTAATCCAAAAATTGTAGCAACTTTTATTAGAAGATAAATATTATCAGGTGCTTCTTTCATGAATCTTGAAACTTCTTCTTTGCTGAAAGTTTTTGATTTTTTTGGCCGGTATCCCACGTTTTGGTGTTTAAGTAGTGATGTTAGCTTGAAATATGAACTTAAATCAAGGTTCCTTTTCACTTTGAGGACACATTTTAACATAGAGTACTTACTCCATAAAGTATTAGGTTTATATGTTTTTTGCAAATCCGCAAAATAGGCCAAGAACACTTCTTCTTTAATACTTTTTGTCCCATTGCTGGAGCACCAGTTTTCGAAATGACTATATTGATTCTCATATTTTTCAGGAGATTTTGCTGGTAATAAATTCAAACTTACGGTATTTGCTGCATCCAGGATAGAATCTGGTAGCTCCTCATCGGAACTACTCATTTTAAATAATTATTTTTGTCGGATTTTTATTTAATTAAAAAAAGATACTATGACGCCTTTTCATTAAAAATGCTTGTTTGTATTGAAATTCATTTGTGCGATTGCTTGTTCATATGGAAACGAAGAAAAAATCTGACATGTGTTAAAATCACCATGATTACATATTGTTGCTTGACTTGTCATAATCATTTATTATTATTATACAGGGTAATTAAAAAAATGTTTTTTTTTGTGTTTTAGTTGAAATATTGAAAATTACGAAGTAACAAACAAAAAAGAGAATAAACTAAAACTTGCAATGGCTTCGTATATTGCATGAAATAGCCTACAATTACTAAAATACATATAAATCTTGCTTAACTGTAAAATTTTAGAGTAGTTTTACTTTTCCGCACGGCGTGCAGGAAAGTTCACTTTTCCGCACGCCGTGCGAAAAAGTGCAACTTTGCGCACTCAAATGCGTGCGGAAAAGTGGACTTTTCCGCACGCTCGTAGGAAAAAATATTAATGTAATTTTTGTTTTTTTTTTTAATTATAAGTTATTTATTTTATTTATTTAAATTCAATATCACTTAAAATCTGCAGAAAAAAAAATAAAAAATAAATATTTTTTAATTTTTTTATTTTTTTTTTCTTTCACCTTGAAAAATCCTAAATATTCGGTTTTTTAATTATTAACTCCAAAAATATTGCATTTAGACAGATAGGTTTTATAACTTAAATTAAAGGTATTGTAAAAGTACATTGTTTATGTTTTATAAAGTTTTGTGTATCTTTTGTAGTTTTAAATATATTGACGTTCTAAATTATAAAAAAATCGTTAATATCTAAAATAAGGCCCTTTCTCGATTCCTTGCTGTTTAGCTCCAAATTTTGACTTCAGATTCATGCTCAGCGGAAAAAGTATGTCAGACAATCTAAGCCCAACACCACTTTTTTTTTGTGGACCCTTGCTTTTTTTCTAATTTAACACACTATGCATGATATTGGTTTTCTAAGCGATTTATTTGGACTTTATTACTTTAAACCACAGTTGGTGAACGAAACTATGTTGACATTCCAGTTGTTATTACCATTTAACGTCACTTTCATATTTACATATGAATAAATTATCAATATTTTAAAAAATATAATATATCAGTTTATATTAAAAGTGAAAAAAACAAAGAAATGGCGTAAAATTTAGATTTTATTCGCTATTGGGAAAGACCGCAACTATTTAAAGGCATATTCCAACGACAGGAATATATTTTAAAAACATACGGCTTCTTTACAAAGCTGGGATCAAATACTTGTAATAAAGAAACAAAGGAACGAAAGAAATAAGCGTGTTAGGATTTGTCGAGACTTATAATCAGGGTAGAAGGGTATATTTTGTGATAGCTTTGAATAGTAGTAGCTCAGCTTTTATTGGAGCTACTTTAGGCACGTTTAGCACTTTTTGTGGGTACTGAATAAGATTGAACCGTCAGACTCGGCTACGCAATGCTCATTATGCAGTCGGGAGAAAAAGCCAGATACTAAAATATGACCAAATGCATAGTGTATTTGCTTTTTTGGATCGATTCTTTTATCGTCTTGAATTTAAGATTTGCAGATGTTACATTGTGAAAGGTTAATAGAGAATCTCGTATTGGACGTTTTTATTTCTGTCTTGTCTTTTTAAGCATAAACTTCAATTTTCTCTAAAAGCACTTTAAAATTTTATAAGCAAAAAGCGTTTTCCGACATGAAAATAGAAACTAAAACTGTGAATCTAAAGCGCAAATAATTTTGTCGTCCAATAAATATATTTCCTATGTTGTGGTTAGTTGTGGTTTGTTGTAGCAAATATTGGGTAATATTTACCCAATATTTGCACCCCGGTAATGATGTAAGAAGATTGAAATTTTGTCACTGGTTTTTAAATAAATCAACAAGGATCATTTTTTTCACAAAAAAGTTATTTGGCCAACTAAATGTTGAATAACAAGTTGAAACAACAATAAAAGACATTGGGACTCCACCATGCCCCACAGCAACAAGGTTGATTTGGGGTAAATGTAAGTTTTTTTATTTCAAAATAAACTGGTGTATCGCTGTTTCGAAGTAAATTTAAAAGCAGATAGATATCTGGACATAGTCCCATCAAACCTTTTTGAAATCCTTAACGATATTTCTTTAAATAAAGTAATAGATATTTACTTGGCGCCACTACCCATAACGCTCTTTAAATTAGAGAGTAATTAAATAATAACTTTAGAAACCATGGAGCTATAAGATGGCCATCACGATATCCGGATCTAACACCTCTGGATTTTTTCTTTGGGGAGTGTTAAAAAAAATACCAAGAAGTCATCTTAATCCGAAAACAACTTGATCAAAAATGTCATGAGGCGTTTTATAGGCCAGGCCAATCTATAGTCTATTATATTTCTGAAAAGAGAATGTATAATGCTATCTTTTTGGATTAAAATATACAGGGTGTTCCATTTTAAAAAAATGGGGTTAGGTCCGATAACAAACCGATCGCGTATACTTATTTTAAAAACAGCTGAATATTTAACAGTTATTATAAAGAAACTTTTAAATAATATTCAAATTTTGATTTTACCGTTCTAATTTTGAGCCAAAAGTAGCATATGACGCTCTTTCGATAGGGTAATTAAATAGAAGTAAGGCTCCACTGTTTTTTGGCCATAAAAATTTAAAAAATGACATATCGAAGAGTTTTTTTTTTCATTTAATTCTACTCTTCACAGAATTTTTGATAAAAATTGTTTAATGATCAAAAACCAACCGATTTATAATATTTTTTGCAAAATAAAAATTCAAAAATTTAAAGTTTTTACTTTTGATTGCAAATTTAAGGGTCATCCGATAATATTTCGCAATATTTATATTTTTTGTTGCTTATCAAAAGACGAACAATTAAAAAACAATTTTTGATAACACAATTTCTACGATTTTTACAATATTAAAAAAAAAACAAAAATTTTAAGTCCGATGACGATAGATTATTTAAAAAAAAACTAACCAGAATTTTTTACACCTAAAAGAACTTTTATGTCAAAAAATAAATAAATAAATAAACTAAACAAAAAAGAAAAAAACTGTAAAATTATAAAAAATTGACTTATCTTAATTTTTTTTTAATTTTTGATGCACAACAAGAAAAAAAAAATAAATCTTTAGTCAAAAATTGATTTTTCGACTTTTCAAATAATAGTATATTACATAACAAGTGTGCTAAGTAGGTTGTTAGCGCACGCAAAGTGAAGTTTACTTAAGTGAGCTAAAAACGTTTACCACTCGAGTTATGTATACTCGTTTTTTTGGATAATAACTTTTCTTCGGCGTTTACCTCAATTTTACACTAGCAGTTGATTAAACTACCAGTTACCTCGATCGATGTCAGCTATTGGCGCAAAAAAAGCCTTTGCAATCGGCAGTCGTAAATATAGGAAATGTGAGCAACTCGACAATTACGTTTAACTTTTAGGTATATTATCTGTATGTTAGGTAATTTACGTGGAGAGTAATTATTGGTAAACGATGTTTAAATAAACGATTTTTGAAAAGTCCATAGTATAAATGATCTTACCGCACTAGTGTGGTAAAGTAACAGTTACCACACAAGTGCGGTAAAGTGACACTTACCACACTAAAAATAGTGTTTGTAACCTTAGTTACCGCACGGTTGTAGATAAAAATATTTTTCTATAAACGTGTTAAAAATTCAATTTTTAACACTATCTAGATGCCTTAAAAATGTTCCTTTAAAGCACTAGTGCCTTAAAGTAACATTTTAAAGGACTAGTGTTACAACTAAAATGTCAAATTTTGAAAGGTAACGTCAACGTTTATTTATTTACTAACATTTATATTAATTGTATCCAGCGATGCTCTACTGGCCGCTTCATCCATCTCTTTAAATGGATTAATGCAACCAATACTTTTTCCTATATTTTCTTCCATTTCAAGTTGATTTTAGGTAAAACCAAAACGAGCTAAAACTGACACGATGTATCAAATTTGAAGTAAACATGCAGTAACCAACCAGCATCAACAACGGTTGTTAGAATTTATTAATAAATGCCAACTTTAATAATTTTCATATACAATGCTATGTAAAATTATATCTTCAAATTTTAAAACAATTTTATTTTTATCTGCAATATTTTGTATGTAGAAAAGTATTGTATGATATTTCTGTTAAAAGTACGTTTTAAGGCATTCGTGAGAGTTCCAGAACTCGCTTCGCTCACATTCGTGCCTTAAAATTGTACTTTTAACACTTCTATCATAAATAACTATTATAAAATCATTGTTTTTAAAGTTTTCAACATTTTTTTTGCATAAATCCGATAACAAGTACAACATTTTTTTAAAAATTTTAAGAATCTTCATTTTTCGATTTTTTATGACCAAAAAAGAGTGGAGCCCCACATCTATATAAGACCTTTAATAGCACTAATAATTACAGAGTTACCCTATAAAAGTGTCGAAAATGGGACACCCTGTACTTCCTGCCACTAAAAGCTATTAATCTCGACGTCCCATAAAAGAACGCTTTTAGATTGCCGCTTAAGCTCTTTTATGAGGAAAACTTTCTTTTTGTATTAGCGAAAAGAATGTGTATCAGATGTTCTGGAAAATGACTCCCGGTTGCTTTATTTTTACATTGAGAAAATAATATCACGTTCATTCAAGAGAAACTGCAAAGCTTGCTAGAGAGCTGCTTAGTGGGCAGTTTGTGAAAAAATTGGTTTTGTCGGTAATAATTTCAAAGGAGAAAAGGGATTAGAGAACACAAATATATCGGGTGTCCGAAAAACACGTGTACAAAATTTTATGATAAACTCCTGATACCAAAATGAGAAAGTTTATGTCTAAAATGCAGGGCCGGATTTTACCTTAGCACCGCCCCTGGGCACTGAAGGAAATTATAGTTTTAATATACATTTTTTTAAGTAAAACTTTTTTTATCGACGTATGGAATAAATTTTATAGCAATGTTAAAAAAAATCGTCACACTTTTCCTGTGATGCTCGACCGTCGATGTCGCTGTGAATGTGTTAGTCCCTCTCGTGCATTAATTTAAGTCTACTAAATTACTCCACTTTAGGCATTTGTATTAAAAATGGCTTTACCAAAGCATATTTTCTATATAATTCAAAACGATTCCGACCAGTAGATTTTGAGTAATTTCAAAAAAAAAATGTTTTTTTTTAATATCGTTTAAACGGCTGTACCGACCGATCCCAAAAGCTAATTAGCTTTTAAACTTAAAAAAACACTTCGATCGCCCCAAAACATGTCAAAATTGGTTGAATTGTTCGAAAAATATCCATGTACATGTACATCCAGAAAGTCTCGTAAAAATTAACAGCATTGGACGTCCCCCCCCCAAGACTTACCTTGGATCATTATATCGATATTTTTGGTTTTTTTATATTTAATCCACTTAACACCTATCACAAATACTGCGCAAATCAACGGAAAAATTCCCCGAATATTTTTTATTAAATAATAAGCCTAAATTAAAAGAAAAATACCACATTTATTACCACAACCATTAGCTTCACCCTTATTTCAATCTATTAATTATTAAAAAAATCTTTAAGAGCCTCCAGTTTCTATATATATTTTACGATGATATTCCAACGACTGTCAATAATAATTTAAATAGGTATTTATATCATCATCAAAAAAATAATTATGCCGTAAAAAACCTAATACGTTTTTATATTACATTTTTATTACTTTTTTTCATTATTTTAAAATACCGAAAAGTAATGAATATATATGTACATGTAATAAATATACAAGTGATAAAAACGTTCAACAATGTCATGATAAAAATTAAACATATATGAATATTAAACCCGCTAAAAATATAAATTACCCATATAAACTATTAACCCATGATCTTTAATTACACAGCCCCACAAAAAAAAGTTGAAGGTCCGAAAGACGTGACCATAGTATCTTTATGTTTTAGGGGCTGCTGAAGCTAAATTCAGGGTCAGTTTGACCCCATTAGGTCTGGATCAACGGCATAACAAGTTCCAATCTGCAAAATTACACAGCCCAATAAAAAAAGAAGGTCCGAAAGAATTGACCATGACATTTTTATGTTTTTGAGATCACTGAATTCAAATCTGGGGTCAGTTTGACCCCATCGAGTCAGGGTCAAGGACATTTTAAATCTGTTAAATTAATAGCAACCAAATTTAAAGAGTGTACTTATGTTTTTGAGGTCGTTGACTACAAATTCCTAATCAAATCTTTAAAATGATAATTTTGCATATTTGACCTTAAAATATCTCTTGACCATGACCCGATGGTGTCAAACTGATCGCGGATTTATATTCAGCGACCTCAAAAACATTAGTATACACTCTTTAAATATGGTTGCGATTAATTTTGCAGATTTGACCTTGATATGCCCTCGACCCTATTCAGCGACCCTAAAAACATACAGATACCATAGTCAAGCCTTCGAACCTTCAATTTGGATGCTAATAATTTTACAAAATTGACCTTGAAATGCTCTTGACTATGACCCGGTGGGGTCAAACTGACCACAGATTCGTATTCGGCGATAAGTATACATTTTTCATTTTTTTTTTGCAAAAATTTTGCAAATTTGTCCTTGAAATGACCTTGACCCTGACCCGATGGGGTTAAACTGATTCGGATTCAGCAGCCCCAAAAATATTAAGAAACGACATGTTCAAGTCTTTCAGACCTTCAACTCTTTTTGTGGGGATGTGTAATTAAAAATGGCGACCCACAGCCAATCGTAATGCTAGTTTAAGTTCGTTTTGCCTTTTTTTTGATTAATATACATAACAATTTACTATTACTGTTAATACTACAAACAGTATCAAAGCTTTAAGTTTCTTAAATTTACATCGATAAAAAGGTGGTTATATACAAAGACAAAGATTTTAGGGTTTAAAATACTAATAAAAATTTATTAACAACAACAATATAATAACTAACAACAATAAAGAATAGGCTTTTACTTTTAGCACTTTTAAAAACCAAGTAACTGTTTATTCAATAAGTTTTTTTCGTTCGATAAGAAATGGCATTGTTATGTTGTCGTTTTATTTTTTTTTTAAATATAGTACTTTCTTATGACTACGTGTGAAGTTTCATGTAGCTTGCCAACTTATTCGTATGTTTACTGCAGCGATTAAATTGTAAATTTTTTAAAGGCGCATCATTAAAACAAATTCATGAACGATTGTTGTTGTGAGTTTACAAGGGCTCTTCATCTTCTATTAGAGCAGAAGAAAGATAGTTGTTAAATTAAAATTGGTCGTACAAGTCCTAAAGACGATTCACGTGAAGGGTATATAAAAAATACATTACCAGCAGAATTGGTAGCAAAATATAGGGTATACTAGAGAGAGAGAAAGATTTAGTGTGGAAGCCCTGTCTATGTCATAAGGCAGTGTAAACAATATTTTGGTTAAAGTTTTGGGTTTCATAAAGCTTTGTGCACAGTGGGTGTCAATTTTTCTAAAAACAGAACAAAAATATATTTAAATCCGATTTTCGACCCATTTTAAGCATTAGGATAAAACTTTGCATCTACCACTAAGATCCTAAATTAAAACAAAAAGCTTAGAAATGGTGTAAATCCAGTACAAAATCAGTTAGGATCAAGAAGGTTCTTGCATTAGTTTTTTGGAATTCAAAAGGGATTTTGGTACCATGGATACTGGTAAAACAAAAAAAAATAGAATATCACTGTAACCTTCTGGACTAGTTAGATCTCAAAATTCGTAACAAAAATTTTGGTCTACAAAAGAAAAAAATCATTTTTCATCCAGACAACGCACTCTCGCACATACCTAACAAATCCATCGTAAAAATCAGTAAAATAGAGTATGGAATTGTTGCAATATCCCTCCTTTTGACCAGATTCAGCTTTGTTTGACTTCTAACTTCTCTAACATTTTAAAAATATTACGTTTGGGAACCGATTTTCATTAAACAAAAATGTGATCGCAGCCGTGTAAGCGTATTTAGTCAGTCTTCTGAATTCCTGGGTTAAAGATGAATTTCATAAATTAGAAGATCATGGAAAGAAGTTTATTAAAATTTAAGGGAGTTATATTAAATAATAACATGTATTGTTATCGTATCGGACGTCAAAACTTATAAAACAATCTAGTTTTAAAAATTTATTTAAACAACATCGTAACAATAACAATAAATAGAAAGATTTTACTTCAACCAATGTCAAAAATCATGTAAAACGGTAATTGTTCCCTTATAAATACCTAATCAAACAAACACATACACATTTTGTAAAAAAATCTGATTTCAATCTTGAATTTATTAATGGTAAACAACTTTATTCTCATCCCATCGGTGGTCTTCATAAATTAAGCACTGGAGCACATCTCATATTATCATAGTTAAATATGTCTTCCAAACATCATGGAAGTCCAAAACACCCTATTTCTATCATCTTCAACCTCATTTCCCTGCGATTTTCGAAGCTCTTCTTCAATAGCAACGCCAAAGGCCTCCTCTATATGCTTTAATAGCACATCCATTGAATTTGATCGAAGATGTCCCATTACCCAAGATTGGGTTTTTGGTATAAGCCAACTAAGGGAACCCAGTCCTGATGTATCGGCTTCTATGTCCCTGAAAAAAACAAAAACTATTAAACATGATAATTAATTTGGTTAGAGCGCTCCTCTTTGTTAAATATTTCACAAAAAAATGAAATAAATATAAAATCCTGTATTTAGCTGATAAAGGTATAATACTTTTTTTTATTAGAAATAAATAAAATTATATAACGTTCTGGCAACGTAAATTTATTTTTTGGCCATTAATTTTATGCTTGGGTGTTACATGTTACATATGTACAGAGTGGGCATTTTAGAAGGAGTCCTTTACATTTTCTCAGAAACTGCAAACTCTTGAGAAAAAAAGTTGAACAAAAGTTTCCTCGATTAATTTATGCTTTTAATTAATTTTACTTTCACAAATAAAGCGTGTTTAGGTGTTTACTTCCTTATTTTAAATGAGACACCCTATATATTATTATACATTTAGAAAGCGCTTACAAAGACGAGTTCAACGATATATACTATATGGGTCTGTATCTCAACGTTTCAGGTTTATTGGCGTTTATTTTTAATTTTTGACCTATCTTTAAATTAATACAAAGACAATAAATACTTCTTTTTTTATAATTTATTTACGTTAAAAAATTACAGTAGCTTATTTTACCTTCCTTAGCAGACATGTTTTTTTAAATTTTAAAAATATTACAGTGTTGCCATGTTTTGTCTATCGTAAAATTTATTGATTTTTTTAAATGCAACCCGCTGTAAATATTACCAAATCTATGTAAGGAATAAAAGGCCTTTTTAACCATGGATAACAACATGAGTCCGCGAATCACCGTTTCGAACTTATGGATGATTTTTTTTAGGAAAAGGCATATATTTCTTTATACTTTATACTTTGAATTTATATAGAAAATTTGATTAACTTATATTAAACCAAATCTCCTATAATAATTCATTATATGAAGTAAACAGGGTGTAGTCTGGTTGGAAAAAAAATATTACTTTTTTCGAAGACAATCATCCATAAGTTCAAAACGGTGACTCGCGAAACCATGTTGTTATATATCATTAAAAGGTCTTAATTCCTTATATAGAAGTGGTATTATATACAGGGCTTGCATTTAAAAAATTCAAGAAATTTTTCGATGGACAAAAGATGGCAACACTGTTACATTTTTAAAATTAAAAATTATGCCTGCTTACGTTGATAAAATAAGACTTTATAATTTTTTTAACGTGAAAAAAATTTAAAAAAGGTATATTTACCTTTTTTGTATTAATTTAAAAATAGGTCAAAAATTAAATATAAACGCCAATAAGTTTGAACGTTGTGACACAGAGCCATACTGTTGCATATTATTGAACTCGTCTTTGAAAGCGCTTTCTAAATGTATAATATGTAGGGTGTCCATTTAAAATAAGAAAGTGAACACCGGCGGTCAACACAATGAACAGCCGGTATATGTGAAAGTGGAATTAATCAAAAGCATAAATTAATCCATAAATCTTTTAACCCAACTTTTTTTCTCTAATGTCGGCAGTTTCTGAGAAATTTTATAGGATCCTATTAAAATGCCCATCCTGTACATATACAGATAACATTTTTCAAGTAGTTTGGCTTTTACGAGTTGGTGACAGATCATTTTAAAAACATACCAATTTATATGATAACTAAAAAGTAAAAAATTTGGTGACTGATTAAAACTTGTTTTAAAATTTTTACTCGTAAATCCAGTATCTTACCTAATAAAAAAAAATCATACTGGTCTACTGAAAAAAATAAACGCAAAAATGGAAAAAGATATTTTCAAATTTTATTATAGTATGCATATAAAGCAGACAACAAGACAAATTTAACTTTTAGACAAGTTTCAAAAATAATATAGCTAATTTGAATATTTGTCCCAACTCTTTGGATTTGTTAATTTCTCGCAAGTATTCTTATTATTTTCTACAAATCGGTTTAATTAGAAATCCCATCAGGGAATGTTTCAGTTGACAAGTTTTGCCTTAGTTTAATACCTTTCATTAAAATTAAAAAACTTAGAGGGGACCTAAATGAACAAAGGAGAACGTCAAGTTTAGGGAGAAGATAATCGAATTGTAGATATGTTTGAGAATATTGTAGAAAATTCATTTATTATAAATTATCTTCTGCTGCGGGTATCCTGGGACTTGAAGCACGCAAAAGATCGATTTATTCTTTCCTTCCTTTCACTTGCATATTACGTGAAAAAAAAAACTCAAAAAACCTTTTGAAAAACAAAAACCTATCAGCGTTTCGGTGGTTAGTTGTGGTTAGTTGTTATGTATATAAAAAAGCTTGGATTGCTCTTTTGAGACAGAAAGTATTTTTTCCCTTCTATATATCAGCATTTCTCAACTTTTGGTATGCCTACGATTTCAAGGGATAACTTGAAACGGTTGGTGATACATCATTCCAAGGTTTAATATTAAAACCATAACATTATCGAACACTTTTATTTAAAAAAATGGTTTTAAATTGCAGGAATCGCTAAATAAAATATTTAAAAAATATTAGATAATGCCTGGGCCATACTAACCCTATTGGCTGTTTGGGCTACAGCCCAGGAGCGCCGTAACTTAAGGGGCGCCACGAACGTAAAGATGAGAACTTTTTAAACCCCGGCCGCCAATTAAGTAAATACACGTTTTCTGAAAATAGCTGCATTTTTAACATGGATTTAATTTCAATTCTTTGTAAAAAAAAGCGCCTTCAAATAAAGTTTTTTTTTAAGAAATTCTTTAAATAAAAGAAAGCGCTAAAGTGCTGACTATTTGACCGGACCCTGTGCCGAAATACCTGGGCGCTCTCAATCCAAAGCCGCTGTCAGTTTTTTCGCCATCACGTCAAAAAACGAAATTTAGAGGTCATTTAGAGGTCAAAATAGTAATATTTTTAAAAGCGCGGCCCTGGTAAAACTTCTCGAGCGACCTATTAACTTGACGGGTACCTGTGTAGCTCTTAAGTCCAGCCCAGGACCAGTCCTGGGCCGGCCTAGAGGGAAGAAAGGCGCCAAGGGCGTTCTAACTGGTAATTTCAAAATTTTGACGATGCATTTGTTATAAGTTAATGACGGTCGACCCGGCACTAATAGTAAAGCTATATATAGCTTTACTATTAGTACAGTCACATTTATAAGTACTGTTTTTCCATATACTTTCTAGCCCTGTTTAAATGTCCTTCTTGGATTTATCCGCAAGCAAGAACGCATATCCGTCTTTAAAATTCGTAGCCCTTGGGCAGCACACCCAGCTTTACCTCGATGTTCAGGCAATCTTCTAGGGTCAATCGATGCAGGGCTGTGTCGACCGTCATTAACGGCAAATGCATCGTCAAAATTATACATTTTGGCAGGGAAATCAAAATTGGCGAGTTCGGACCACGGGGCCACTTTCTCTACCATGGGCCAGCTCTGGACGGTACACGTAGCTTTACCGCAAAGTTCTAGGGTCACTCGTGTCAGTGCCGGGTTGACCGTCGTTAACACACAGCAAATGCATCGTCAAAATTTAACGTCTTGGCAGGGAAATTCAAATTTGTCAGTTAGAACGCACATGGCGCCTTTCGCCCCTTTGAGCCGCCCTGGGCTAGCCCTGGGCGTTATTTAGAGCCTCTTTCTAAAGTACAAAAAGTACTTGCCGAAATACCTAGAAATACAATCTTCTTCTTCTTCTTCAAGTGCCTTCTCCATTCAATGAAGATCGGCAACAATTCTGGCAAATTCGTCTCTGTCTTGGGCTCTTCTTAACAGGGAGTTTGAATCAAAGCCTGTCCAATCCCTTATGTTTTTCAGCCAAGAGCACTGCCTACGTCCAGGACCACGTTTTCCCTCAATCTTGCCCTCCATAATCAGTTGCAGGAATCTGTACTTGTCCTGCCTCATGACATGACCGAGGTAAGCTGTCTTTCGCTTTTTTATGGTCTCAAGAATTGTTCGGTCCTTGTTCATTCTATGTAAGACCTCTTGATTAGTGATATGCTCGGTTCATGGAATGCGCAGCATTCTACGATATACCCACATCTCAAATGCTTCCAGCTTGTTAATACTGCTGACTTTTAGCGTCCAGCCTCAACTCCATACAATAACGTGGAATACACATAACATTCAACAAAATTAAATCTTATGTTTAAAGTCTTCGGTCGGTTAACAGGTTCCTCATTTTAATAAAATTGGCTCTAGCTTGTTCTATGCGGGATCTAATTTCTATCTCAGGATTCAGATCCTCGCTGATCCAACTTTCTAGGTTTTTAAATTTTGTAACCTGTTCTATTGGTGTACCGTATATATTTATACTTAAGTTGTTATTCTGATTGCGACTAATTTGCATGATTTTTTTTGCGATATTAATCCTCAGTCCCATTGCATCACCGAAAGTCGATATGCTGTCGATTAGGCGTTGCAGCCCTTCCGAACTGTCTGCGATTATCACTGTGTCGTCGGTATATCGTAAATTGTTTATGAGCTTCCCATTGACTTTCAGACCGTCTTATGTCTCGTCCAAAGCGTTTTGGAAAATAACTTCTGAATACATATTAAAGAGCATGGGACTAAGTACACACCCTTGTCTGACTCCACAACCTATAGGTACGGTACTTGTTTCGGTGTTTTCCAGTTTGACAGAGGCAACTTGCTGTTCATAAAGATTCTGAACGATTTTTAGATCTTGGGCATCGACACCTTTTTTTCCAGCAGTTCCAATAGTGTGGTGTGATTAACACAGTCAAAAGCTTTAGTATAGTCTATGAAGCATAGATATACTCTCTTCTGTTGATCTCTGCACTTTTGCAATAGGACAGACAGTGCGAATAAGGCCTCCCTGGTACCCAGTCCTTCTCGGAAACCCATTTGTAATTCGCTTACATCTTGTTCGCATTTCCTACGTATGCACCTATGAATAATTTTCAGGAACCCCTTTAACACCTGGCTCATTAAGTTGATCAATCGGAATTCTGCACTTCCGTGCCCCGGGCTTTTTAGGTAAGGGTATAGAAGTCGATTTTAACCAATCACGAGGGATGTAACCTGAGTTATATATGTCATTAAATAATTGCACTAAAATGTGTGTGTTTTCGTCCTCTATAAGTTTTAGAATATCTGGGCAGATGTCATATGGACCGGCTGCTTTTCCAGTTTTTATCTCGCTTAGTGCTTTTTGAACCTCAGAGTGGAGTTTGCCTAGTGCCGGCTCCGTTAGATCTTGACTGCGGAAAGGCGCTTTCAAATAGGTTAGCTATATATTTTTCCCATACCTCTTTAAGTTCGCTCTTATCTGTGATTTGTTTGTTGTCTTGGTTAAGAACATGAGTGGAGACTGGGTATCTTCGTCTACCTGTTTTTTCCTTGACTTGAAATACAATGGTCCGGTCAAATGGTCAGAATATTTTATTTGTAAACCTGTGTAATCAATAAATTTGCTGACCAAAACTAACCACAACTTAAGCGAGAAATAAGTTTAGTATTTAATACATCAATTCAGTTTATGATAATAATTATTATAATTAGCATAGTATAAATAAATTCCTTTAATTTTATTTTTGTTATGTATTATATTGTAGTGCAAATACAATCATTGAATTATTAGGGATTTCCATCATTATTCTTGTTATCCTTAACCTCTGTGTATTTAAACTTAAAATGAAATTTAAGTTAACAGGAACTTTATTTTACAAAATTACATTATTTATAACTGCAGTAAAATATTAAAAAATCATATTTGAAAAATTCAATGCCTAGGCCCTAGGGCGCTAATTGGTTAATAGCCCAAGCCGCCAAAATTGATAAGAACGACCCTGGATAATGCCCTATTACTATTCTGGCGCATTTTGTTTAAAACTAAAGAAAATCCATTGCTTCCACACAAAACAATTAAACTT
This sequence comes from Listronotus oregonensis, assembly GCA_019359885.1. Lineage (NCBI taxonomy): Eukaryota > Metazoa > Arthropoda > Insecta > Coleoptera > Curculionidae > Listronotus > Listronotus oregonensis. Next base: position 18,191 of record JAHBCN010003966.1, read on the forward strand.
AGCTATTTCCATTAAAACTTTTTAATTATTACTCAGGCGTTGTTTGGCCGAACATCGAGAAAAGCATTTCAGTACTAATTCGTTTAATAGTTATACAGAAATTTTTCTTTATCGAAATGTTTTTAAAGGTGTATTTAGGTAAAAGTGTTTAAGCAAGTTATTGTGCACGTGGGTACTTTGAACTTTAATCTATGTGCGTGCATCTACTGGTATACCACATGGAATTATACAGTGTGTCCCAAATTGGGCCTACATGTATTGGTAACTCGGGAACCATTAGAGCTACAGTGTTGGTTAAATTAGGAAAATTTTAGACAATTTAATTGCAAAATTAAATCTGCTTTCAGATTTTATTTATCTTTTATGGTTTTTGAGATAATTAAGAAAAACTGCTGGTAGCTCGCAAACTACCAATTTTACGGTTTTAAGATTACTACATTATTAAAACACTTTTTTAAGAAGAATTTAATTTAAGTAAAAATATTTAACTAACTTTATTTGTTTTTGAGATATTTACCCAAACTTTGGATTTTCATACGACCATATTGGATTTCATTGATGTATCACAAGTCTAGGTTTTCAGATTGCTTAAGCTCTAAAAACGATAATTTTTGTTTATTTTATAGTAGGCTTAGACTAAACTGCGTAATGGCCGCCCCGTTTCATAAAAAACAAATGATACGCATCTTATAATTTAAATATTGTATATGTCAAAATTAGCGTGCATCTTATTTCTCGTTTATAATATAGTATTCTTAAAACCGTAAAATTGGTAGTTTGCGAGCTACAGGCAAAAGTTAAAAATTTACCATTTTGGTTTTTCTTAATTATCTTAAAAACCATAAAAGATAAATATAATCTGAAAGCAGATTTAATTTTGTAATTAAATTGTCTAAAACTTTCCTAATTTAACCAACACTGTAGCTCTAATGGTTCCCGAGTTACCAATACATGTAGGCCCAATTTGGGACACACTGTATAATTACTCCAAACTACCACTGGGAAACTTTAGAAGACACATACAGTAGCGACCACTATCCAGTTATCATTAAACCTCTTACATGACCCAAAACATTCCAACCAAAACCATTTTTAACACAAAGAAAGCAGATTGGAAACTCTTTTCAGACTCCCTAATACTCCCAAATATGGACTCTAAAACCCCTGATACACTTGTACAAGAATTTGTAACTGCTATTAAAGAATCAGCCACCAAATCCATCCCTCAAAACACTCTAAATTATGAAAAACCACCAGTACCATGGTGGAACCAAAACTGTAAAACTGTTATTGCAGAAAGAAAAAAAGCATTAAATCGTTTTAAAAGACAACCCACAGCAGAAAACTTGATTGCCTTTAAAAAAGCTCACTCACTAGCCAAGAGAACCATAAAACAAGCTAAAATAAATTCATGGAATTCCTTCACATCATCTATAAATTCCCACACAACATCTAGTGAAATGTAGGAAACCATGCGAAGAATAAAAGGCAAACCGACTAGAGTTATATCTGGCATTTTGTATGAGGGCTCCTGGATTATGAATAGTGAAACTATTGCTGATGCCTTTGCATTCACACACTCAAGAGGCCAAAACCCCATAGAAAACAATCGAAACTATCTTGAAAGTAAACAATTACAGGAAAATATGACCTTCGATTTCTCTTTAGAATCTGAAAGTGACTTTGCCTATAACCTTCCATTTACACTAATAGAACTACAACATGCCATAAATTTCTGCAGAAATAGCGCCCCTGGACCCGACGAAATTATTATACCCATGATTTAGAACCTACCCACCAAAGCCTTATTACACCTATTAAAAATATACAATATTATTTGGTCAACATCGGTATTTCCCACTTCTTGGTTACACTTCATCTTAGTTCCTATTCATAAACCAAACAAACCTCACTCTCTAATTGAATATTATCGTCTTATTGCTCTGACTAATCATCTCTGCAAAATCATGGAACGCATGGTGAACTACAGACTCATGTGGCACTTACATAAACATAACTATTAGACTCAAACATGTTTGGTTTTCGAAAGGGATTTACCACTACTGACCATCTGGTTGGATTTAGCATGGATATACAAAATTATTTTCTAAAAAAACAACACTTATTAGCAACATCATTAGATTTACACCACGCTTTTGACTTAACATGGAAAACCAACATTCTCCAACAACTTCACAAATGGAAGTTTAGAGGCAAACTACCAAACTTTATAGAAAAATTTATACAAAATAGAACTTTCCAGGTCAGTATTATGAACACTTTATCACAAATATATGAGTCCAAACAGGGCCTACCCCAGGGGACAGTACTAAGTCCCACCCTATTTGTCATAGCTATAAACAGCATAAAATCTTACATTCCTCCCCACATTACTTATAGGATATTTGCTGATGACATACTCATATATTACGCATCACAATGCTCTGAAATAAATAAGAGACGTATACAACAATGCTTACTAAACCTGGAAAAATGGTCCTATTTACATGGATTTCCTTTTTCACCTTCAAAATCACATGTTATCCATTTTTGTAAACACTACTCATGTAACAAGACACAAAACCTAAAAATATATGAAACAAACATTCCCACGGGAGCTTCTTTTAAATTCCTAGGACTCACATTGGACAATAAACTTAACTGGAAGGATCATTTTACTGACCTCAAAACTAGATGTCTAAAGGACATAAATATAATCAAATGCCTATCCAATCTCTCATGGGGAGCCAATACCTGGCATTTAATTAATGTGTACAAATCCCTTATAAGATCCAAACTAGATTATGGTAGCATAGTATACGCCTCAGCTCGGAAATCCTACATCAAATCACTGGAATCTATACAAAACACTTGCCTCAGACTGGCACTGGGCGCATTCCGCACAAGCCCTATACCTAGCCTACAATGTCTATCAATGACAGAATCTCTTAACACTAGACGCTTAACTATGCTCCTAAATTATTCTACCAAACTTTGGTGCAAACCCAACCACCCTATGCACAGCACGTTTTTCAACTCAAACCTACTTGAAAAATATCACAGAATCAACCTAAATTTTCCCACAAATATTTCATTCTTACATTATTCTACCCAAAATAACTTCCCTTTACCTTTGTTCTTTAACCCACCCTTATATGTATTCCCACCATGGACATACCCTCCACCAAACATAATATTTGACCTACACCAATACAACAAAAAGAACACACAACCCTCTATCATCATAAATAAATTTTATGAAATCCTGCATAACAAATTCCCCCAATAGAACAGAATATATACTGATGGGTCCAAAACGTCTTTAAATACTAGCTGCGCTATATTCTCTAAATCAATACCACCGTGCAACATCAAACTAAACACACTAAACAGTATATTTGCAGAACTATATGCTATTAAAGAAGCTTTAAATGCCATAAATAAACAAACATATAACAAATGGGTTGTGGCTGTAGATTCAATGAGCGCACTAAAAGCTATACAAAATACATTTAATGACAATACATTAATTATTGACATCTTAAATATTCTAAACAGACTGGTTATAAAAAAATTCTCTATCTCTTTTATATGGATACCCAGTCATATAGGTATTCATGGAAATGAAAAGGCAGACTACCTGGCAAATCACCTAAACGAAAATAGCCTATGCATAGACAAAATCTTTTCACAAAGCGCTTTCATACCAATAATAAAAAGGATAGAGCTCAATACCTCTCAACTCGAATGGGACCTACTGGAAAATAACAACAAACTACCAAAGATTTATGAAATTCTACCCACATCTCCTATTACCCCATTCCTCACTAGGCGCAAGCAAACCATTATTCATCGTCTACTCATTGGACATACATACCTCACCCATTCATACCTTCTAAAGTCTGAAAATCATCCTTTGTGCCCACTGTGCAATAACCCCTTAACTGTTAAACACCTGATGATAACTTGTAATGCTTTGATAAATACAAGACTCCACTTCAGCATCAATCAAAGCAACATCAAAAAAGCACTGAAACCTTCAAGCAAAAATGTTGACAACATAATATTATTCTTAAAACACAAAAATGCCCTGCACCTCATTTAAATTAAAAAATTAAAAAAAAACACACTAGAAAGGGTGCTAAATAGTCTTAGTCACTGATACGCCCTTTATAACCTTTAAATTCTCTCTTTTTCTCAACACTGTAGCTCTAATGGTTCCCGGGTTACCAATACATGTAGGCCCAATTTGGGACACACTGTATACCGGATGTCCAAATAAGAAAGAACGCCGGCTGTATCTCGAAAACTATTTATCGCAAAGCATTGGGGAAAGAAAATTTTTGGTAAAAGTGGTCAAGAGAAAAACCTGAAAATTATTTTCAAGTTTCTAAATCTACCGCGAGATCGCGCAACCGCAATGGTAAATTAAAAACCTATTTTTGCTTCAAAATTAGCTAGTATTAGGAACAACTTTGTTAACATCAGCAAAAACTTTAACCAATTCTTTTGGTTAGGGACTTTTGGTCGTATTTCCAATAATAAGGGTGGAAGAAGATGATAAATAATGCAATTTTTAAATAGCTCTATCTCCCACATCTTTTATCAAAAGTGATTTAAGTGGGTACTATTTTGAAAAAAATTTTTTTTAAATCTCGCCGGTATTTGTGTGTCGGTGTCGGCAAGTTTGTTGTTTACTAACTAAAGGGCGTTGTTTAAGGTTTTCTCAAGAAAGTTAAATAGGACGATATATTTTTTTATTAAAGATTTAAAAGAGGGAAAAATACCTACAGTTTGGCAAAAACCACGTTTTGATATCTGCATTCGTTTTCGAGTTATTTCAAAGCAACCTGTTTTTCAAATGATAGATAACATATTTGTTACCGAGTAAAATAATAATTACTGTAAAGTAAAAAAAATACTGGAAACTATTTTACAGTTTGTATTGTATCCACTGGGGAACAAATTGTACAATCAAAAACATAAAAATGCCGTAATTGGGGCATTTATTAACTCTAACTTAAATATTAGTCAGGTAGGGTTTTAAATAAAAACAAAAAAAAATGAAAAACAACATGACTTATTTAAGTTGACAGTTGTCAGTTCCACTTCATTTTTTAAAAAGGTGTTGCCTGGTGCAAAGGTGTTATTTATATCTAATCTGCATAAAAAATGAGATTTTTAAATAAAGTAGCATATTATCATGCTAGCAGTTTATTTACTTAAAAATTGGATTGGAACTGACAAGTGTCAACCTAAATTAGTCATGCAGTTTTTTAATCTTTATTTCTTGTTTTAATTTTCAAAAAAATAAAGCGTCGTATTTAACTTTCCTAAAAAAAATCCCAAAACCGAGTTTTTCTTAAACAAGACCTCTAGTTGGAGAACTGCAAATTAGCTGACACCGAAAAGGACGACATGTAAAAGAGCTTTAATTTTTTTTTAAACAAATACCTACTTGCACCACTTTTTGTAAAAGATGTGGGAAATAGAGGCTATTTGAAAGTTGCATTATTTTTATCATCATTTCCCACCATTATTATTTTAAATACGACAAAAGGTCCTTAACCAACCTGATGCAGAATTGATAAGAGTTTTTGCTGCTGTTATCTATAGTGTACCCAATACTAGCTAATATTGAAGAAAAAATAGGTTTTAGAGACTTGAAAATAATTTCCAGCTTTTTCTCTTGACCATTTTTACTTAAAAGGTTTCTTCTACGATATGCAATAAATAGTTTCCGAGATACAGCCGCGTCTTTTCTTATTTGGACACGCGGTACAGTGTTATCCAACGAAGACTAATGCCATATTTGTAATTTTTTTTGTATTTAAAGTAAGGCATCTTGTTTATTTATTTTTAGAATCAAAAAGCCTTTATAAAAAAAAAAATTAAAACAAAGAGATACGACATTAAATAGACCTTTTCTTTATTAGACACCTTATTTACTGTTTCATTTTTAAAAACTTTTTTTGATATTTTCCAATAAAAAGGATTTTGTATTCATTTTTAGTAACATAGAATTATTTTATATGAGCAATTCCATTACATTTCAAAGAACTTTCCGGGAGGGGTCAATCAATTTTGCTTAAACTCGGGAATCTTAAGGTACATTATAAAAGATTCCCAAAAACCAAATTTTAATCTTTTAAGTGCCAGAGCTCACGAGGAATAACTATTTAAAGGCCTAAAATTCACTATTTTCAGCCTATTTTCGAAAATTTGATTCTCAAAAACTTTTAGCCGGAATTGAATTATTTATATCAGGTTTTATTTAGTATTTATATAAAAATATTTAAATATTTATTTTAATATAAATTAATTGTTTATATAACCATATAACTTTTATTTAGAACGTAGTTAATTTTTAAATAGTAAAATGACCATTTTTAATAGGCCGCCAAAAATTCAATTTTAAACCGATCTACTTTCGCTATAGCTCATTTCTTCCGTTGATGTATTCTCTTCAAGCGAGTAACTTGGAAAAATTATTTGCCTACAATAATCTGTCATATTGCGTTTTAAAGTTTGCGATTTTAAAAAAATTGCAAACTTTGACCCCCCATTACAGATTTCTATCAACTTAGAATCGCACACAAATTTAGGAGGACGTAGTGTTCTTTATTTAGAACAAGTAGTACAGGAGATGAGGCATTTTGGCTAGGAATTTTTTTGTACTGCATGGATTTATTTGAAATATTCACAGAAGGTAGGGAATAGCCCAAGGATCAAAGTTTATACCATGCCAAGGTGTGCTTTTATCCTGGGTGGTTGCCACCCCATCTTGGGGGTGGAATTTTTTTATTGCATTTTAACTACAGAAATCGATAAAGAAATTAATTTTAAGTAAAAAATGTTCCATACATTTTTTTTGTAAAACTAATATTTTTCGAATTATTTGCGTTTGAAAGTAAAAGTCGACGTTTTCAATGGGTTTTTCAGGAATAACTCTAAAAATATGCATTTTATCAAAAAAACTGCAATAAGCAAAATTGTAGCTTATAAGAAAAATAGAAAAAAATGTTTATTTTATAATTTCTCTATAACCAATACAGATTTTAGTGTTTAGCTTTTGTTCGTCAAATGCTAAATTTGAAAGATTCAAAGTCAAATAGCGGGAAAAGTTTGCATTTTCAAGGACAACATATGAGGTATTTTTTAAAGTATATTATAAGACCTTTCCTTCAAAAACAAAAAAAGAGTTTTAAGCATGAAAATTGAGCGAGTTATGATAAAAATAAGTTTGGTCCCTACCTTTTTCTACGAAAAGATCATTAAAAACAACCCCCTAATTCCCCTCTTAATTAAAATAGATCTGTATCATTTTTCAAATCTTTTTATATATGTATTATTAATACATCCTAGAAGTTTAACCAAATTAAAATGATTAATTTTAGAAAAATTGGAGCTTAAAGTAAAAAACGATTTTTCGCAATTTCGTAAAAATAGCCATTTTCTTCAAAATAACTCCAACAATACTGAAGATACGAAAAAAATGCTAGTAAACCAAATTATTGTTTTTTTAATAACAAAGATTTTTCATTACATAGATTTTTCTGTACAATAAATAAATGGCCAGATATGGCCGTTTAAATCCTCTATTTACGAGCGAGCACCACCTTATTCTAGCCCTTTAAACTCATCCCATTTTAAAACTAAGGGATTTAAAAGGATTTAGTTTACACAGCCTTGTAGCTCCTTAAAAACCCTACAAAATTATTTAAAAAAATAACTTACTAACATTAAAACTAAAGGAGCTATGTTTAAAAAACCAATCAACTTTTTTTCGAAAAATTGGAATAGCCCACTTCGGAACATAATATTCTATACGACCGGTATACTTTATTCTTTTACCGGTATAATTTTTGTATGTTATTCAACTTCATGTCATGCTATTAATTTTTTGGAGATAAATCTTTTTTTTTAATCAGGCTATGATAAGGGTTGATTTATAAGGGTCGAAAAGTTGCGAAATAAAACTAGTACATATTTTTAGCAACAGCATTCTAAAATTAAATCACTATGGTAAATTAATCACTTTTTTAGGGTAAACATTTTTTTTACTTTAAGCTCTAACAAGGTTGATTTTTAAGGGTTGAAATATTTTAAAATTGTATTCAAAGCATAAAACAATCATTAATCAACTAATCCAAACCAACTTTTACCCATCTTAAGGTTTAAATGTTGTTCTATAAGTTTTGACAATTAGGGGTAGTTTTTACCCTTAAAAAACAAACAGCGCACATCACCATGAAAAAGAATTTAAAGTAGAGGGTTAGCAGCGCCTAATTTCAAATTTTTATGTAAATCGATGCAGGACAAAAAAATTGCGAGGTTTTTCCTTTTTTAGCTTCATTTCCGGGACTATAATTATGTATCATTAAATCGTTTTAATTTGTCATTTTTTTTGTAAATCTCATAAGGGGTGGTTATTTAAAGGTTATGTTATGGTAGTTAAATATTTATTATACCGTAAACTGTTAAAATATATTTTTTTCTACAATAAAAGCGTTATTAAATAATTTTAAAATGAAAAAAACATTTTTTTTTGTAATTTCGTTACTAAGAGTGATTTATTTTTAAGGGTTGAAACGTTACAAATATAATGTTGGATATAACTTACAACATAAAATAGATCTATTTTACATATTTAGCTATGATTTTAATTTACATAAGGTCTATTTCTATGGTATTTTAAATTTTTTAGCATTAGGGATGGTTTTTACCCCCTAAAAATAAAAAACACACCCTAAGCATATATAAACTTTGATCTAGAGGGTAAATGCAACTTAATTCCAAATTTTCATAAAAATTGAAACTGTACAAAAAAATCCGGAGGTCAAACACCTTTTTCTCCCCATCACTGTACTAAAGCCCTTAAAGGGATTTTCTTGACCCGAACTTCTATACTTGGCTATAACAGTTAAAAAATACAATTTTTTTTAACTGTTTAATCCGTTATATCTAAGAAATGGTGGCTCTTAGGAAAAAAATATTTAAATATTTTTTCTAGATAATTTTGTGATTTACAATTTTGATAAGGTAATTTTTTAATAAAACTTACCATTTTGCTGAAAAACGCGAACAGTCCATTTTTGTGACCCCATTTTACAACCCTTTTTGCGCCAAATCATTCATAAGGTTCACCCATTTTAAAGGTAAAAAATAAAATACATAAAATATCCACGTCTACACCCCTCCGACTCTTCCTATTCCCTCCCTTCTTAGTTTTTAACCCTTAAGTTACTTTGTATGTGATGTGATGACACGTAAACTAAATTTAAAATAAATATTTCATTTCGTTTTTAAGTTAGACAGACAGACAAACCAAAAGTCAGAAATGAAAAATTACGTTATTGTAATTAGAGCTGCCAAAACACAAAGAGCTGCAAAAACCTCGAGGTTTAATTTTTCGCGCTTACAATACTTACCGCATAGCAAGGGAAGTAAAAATACGGGACCTTAAAATAGCGGATTTGCAGAAAATACTCGTAAAAGGATTATTTGCAATGTCGCTAAAACAACCGACTGAGTTTTTTTTTCTGTTATTTTAGCGAACAGTGACATTTATTCAGCTTCATTTACATATTTTAATTAAATCAGAGAAATATCTTTTAAAGTTATCTCGGTTATTTCCTTTCATAATACTCTACACGGCATTTTTTTCTTTAAAATACGTGGTTGTATGGCTATTTTATACGACTTCACTGGTGCTGGATGAAAGAAAATTATTTTTTAACTTTTAAATAACGTCCTTTGAAGGCGTTAATCACTGAGGATGTAAGGATTTTAACTAAATAAAAAGTAAATTTTAGAAAGAAAAAGTAACTCTTTCTTTATTTATTTATTTTTTATAATTAAACAGTTCATGGGGCTTAAAGACCAAGTACTAACGTACAGGGGCTGTCTTTAGTGAGATAAAAGACAGTTTATTATTGTGGATCGTTAAAGATTTAGATTTTTGAAGAAAAGAAAGAGCTTTGCAGGCAGCTGATTACAGAATCTCTTCACTCACTCTAAGGATAAAGGAAATAGCAAAGTGGAAATTTCAGAGACCCTCTAGATGGACTAAAAAGGGACGCATGAAAGTAGCACACCGTGTTCGTCTTGGAAGCTGCTAGAGAGGGACTAATTCCCGTGAGCAAAAATACCTATAAAAGTCTAACTGTAGGGCACACCTACAGCTCGTGGGTAAACAAGAGAAGGAATATTTTTCTAAGAGTAGCCTTATTATTAGAACAACAACTCTTTTTTCATAATAAAAATAATTATTTAGGCATAAAGATAAAAACCTCAACGATGCAAGAAGTTATTCTTCTTCTTCTTCCCTGGGAGCCGTCTAGATTTACTACCGAAGGCATACCAATTTACACCAATCCTCCCATTAGTCTTGTTTCTTCTACAAGTCTGTATAACCCTAAGACTGGTTCCTTGATATCTTGTGTAGGAGTTCTCTTAGGTCATCGTGTCCTGTTAGCAGCCCAACTGTTACGCGAAGTCTTTTCCCACTTTGTTTGAGTAGTTTTTCCTTCGTCGTTTTGGAGGGCCCTTATGAAGCCTTTTCCATGTCTTATTCTACTGAGGCTCCCCCAGTATTCCTCGTGTTTGTTTCGGATCCATTTCCTGGTTTGCCCTCGTGCTGTGGTTTTGGGCACTCCAAGAGCAGGTTCTGGCCCAAAGTATGGTGTGGATGATCCCTGTCTCGCTAGCCCATCCGCTTGTTCGTTGCCTTCTATCTCCGAATGTCCTGGTACCCACAAAAGAGTAACCCTGTTGCGTTCTCCCAGGACTTCCGGTTCTTTTTGGCATTTCCATATCAGCTTGGCCGTTACCTTGGGGTTTGCTAGTGCCTCTAGTGACCCCTGGCATCTGTTATTATGCAGATCTGCTTGTTTTTATAAGCCCTCCTGTTATTTTCTTTTGCACAGTGCAGTAAAGCATATATTTCCGTTTGAAATACAGAACTGTTTGTTTGTTCTTAGTGAAATAGAGAATTGTGAATTTCTCATATCACTTTACACGCCCGCTCCAGTTCCCTGTTCGGTTGTGGAACCATCTGTATACCAGATGATGTCTCCAACCGTGCCGGGGAGATCGGGTTGCTGCCACTCACTTCGATCTGGAATTTTTACTACGAAGTTTTTGTTAAATGAGTATTGGAGAATCATCTAGTCTGTTCTCATGTCCAGGATGATGTCGCCAACCTGACTTTTTATGTCGTTATGTCCCAAACTAGCGTGGACACCAGTTGGTTTTGATGCAGCCGGAAGAAGTCCATTTTTGCCTCTCCCATCACTGTGAGGTTAAGTGGTGAAAGGTCCAAGAGCATGGCTGCTGTTGGGGTTATTTTGATTGCCCCTGTTATAGCTAAGCCAGCAAGTCTCTGTACCTTGGCCAGTTCTGTAACAGCAGTTCTTTATCCACCACACCAGTGATGCGTATGTTATCATAGGTCTTACCACCATGGCGTATAATGTTTTTGCATGTGCGCGTCTGATTAACATAAGAAGTTATTACCCATGTTTGTTTTTTTATTAGTTTATATCATTAGATCACTCAAAAAGCAGACACCTATTCATTACGTAAGGAATTAAGGGGGAGGGTTTGGAGCTTAATCCCAGAGAGAAGGGGGTCTCGGCAAGTATTACGTAATTTTTTTAACAAAAACGTAGAAAGTGTAAAATTGCGAAAAAAAGAAGGTTAAAGTAAAACATATTTCTCCACCAAAATCTAGCTAATCCTACACAAGCTAATATAATAAGCTAATCTTACCTAGTGGTATTTTTTTACTGTCATTCCAGGCAAGGTTTTAAGTAGGTTTAAATACTAGTTTTAACTAGTCTTACATAAAAAAAAATAAGCAAATTATGCTTTTGTAATAAATCTAACGCAATCAAGCACAGATTAACGTATTTACATTAAAAATTGAAAAATCTCACGTAAGATTACGAGAAGGGGGGTCAAGCCAAAGGGAGAAGGAAATCGAAAAATTGCCATAATCACTTTGCCTAATTAATAGATTCCCCAAACGTATTATTATAATTTTAAAAACCCGAAATGGGGAATAATTATTATAGTATTCTCTAATATTTTAACTGAAGCGTTTTTAAAACTTATTAACTAAAAGAAAACTAAAGTAATCGCTCTTTTCCACACATTTTTTAGCAAACTTGGAATCAACAGCCCCTTTTTAATCTGTCACGCAGCAGAGTACGACACATATTTTTTTTGCTCATCACACTTTACAGACAGCAAAATGTGTCTTGTGATATTTGAATTCTGTCGCAATATAGAAAATCGAATGTAATAAAACCTAAAATTTACGTCCTACAACATTTGTCACAAGAGAAAACAAATTTGCGTTATCAAAGTAGGCCTGCTTTTTGTAAATTTGCTATTCTTTATGTAAATGGTTTTTATTTGATTAAAAAAGTTAGCTAAGGTAATTGTTTATGAATTAAAAAAGGACTTTTATTTTTAGAATGCAATTTAATAAACAGAATCGGTATGTAAAAGGAAATTTTATAAAATGTGAAAAATGCTATTATTTGAAAAGAATTACGTTTGGTATTGCAGAAGTTGGGTATTAGCGAAGTTTTATCATATATTATATTAAAAGAGAGAAAATTTTCGGGAAAAATTTTCGACTGGTATGAAAGTTTGTTAATTGGCAATTTCGCGAATGACATTTTTGACAAAAATTTGTCAAACATGTCTGGTAGGTCTGGTGGTGGTAGGTGAAAGTGTTAGTTTCCCTTTTTTCCATAGGCCTGAGAAAAAGTCTGACGGAGCATAGATTTGGCTTAGATTTGTTTTGAACAAGCCACTTACTGCTTTCTAGGCTTTTGGACCATCCTTGACTTGTCTTCAAAAAATGCTGTTTTTGTATTTGATTTTGCCTGTGAAATTTCCCATATGCACTTTTTGGTATTTCGCGTATTTATAGGAACATTATCGGTAATTGCTTTTTTAATATCTGAAATTAAATCATTTCCAAATCTCGTATTATGGGTCATTTTTTTCATTTTTGCATGAAGCAAGTTATCAGTGAAATTGATTGTAACCTGACACAAGAAAATCTGGTCGCTGTAGATTTTTCATTTTAGTTTTATTAAAGTTGATCCAGGTAAAAATTTTGCCATTGGAAAGCAGAGCATTTCTATGGTATTTTGCCGATATAAAACGGTCGAGTGAAATAGTCAATAAAAATGTGGTCTAAAGTATATTAACCAATAAGAAAATATAAAGCTCCTGCTAAGAAACCATTTTTCTGAGCTCGTCATAATGATTTAATACACAACATTAAAGTATTAATGATATTTAAAAGTAAGATTTGAATTTAAATAAATTATATTTTTGGAGTAATAATCTCTAATAATAAACAATAGAATTTTTTAAAAATGGTATTTAAATATTGCAGGAATGTTTAATTGCGTTAATTTATTTTCTACACCTAAAATTAAAACAAAAAATATTCATAACTGTCTTACAAAAATGGCCTTTCTTTAAACTTATTTCATACGTTATAATCATAAAAAAATCGAGTGCCTTTCATCATTTTTTTTTTTAATTGATTAAATTTGTCTTTGCGTTTTAATAATATTTTGCCCTGATTATCCCCCCGGTGACATAATTCAGTAAATCTATAAATTCAACAAATAAATTGTGGCCAAATAACTGTTTATTTGCTTAGATTTACAGATGGTTCCCAACGATGCGACCGTATGAAACAGCTTCTACACCTGAGCACAAATAGTCCGGGCTCGCATTATTATAAATTGTATTTTGGATCAGTATAGTATAAGTCGAAAAAAAACATTCATTAGCTGAACTACTTAAGTGGTCGATTAGCAGTCCGTACTAGGTCTATATGCTAGTTGTTCTCGTAAGTGAAACAGAATTATAATATTTATTTATGGCAGATTTGACCTGGAAATATCTTGTGACCATGACCCCATAGGGTCGAACTAATCACGGATTCATATTTAGGGACATCAAAAACAAGTCTACACTCTTCAAATTTAGTTGCGATTAATTTTGCAGATTTAAATTTGAAATGCCCTTGCCCTGCCCTTATGGGGACAAACCGACCCCGGTTTTAGGATTCAGCGACCCCAAAAACATAAAGATACCATGTTAAAGTCTTTCGGAACTTTGGTAGGATCGAGGTCATTTCAAGGTCAAATCTGCAAATGCCCTTGAATCTGACCTGATGGAGTTATACTGACCCCGAATTCGGATTAAGCGACCACAAAAACATAAAGATGCCATGGTCAAGTCTTTCGGACCTTCAACTTTTTTTTTGTGGGGCTGTGTAATTAGAAAACCTATGTAAATTTACTCACTAAACTTCATACTTTTATGTGAAATGAGAGCAAAGTTATAAGGGGGGTAAAATAGGCTAAATTATTTCGTGTAAAATACACATTCGTGCGGTAGGTCCGAACTTGGTCTGGCGCACTACCGTGCACCATAATATAAAGGTCAAAAAAACGAAAATGTAAAACAAAACTTATTTAATTTTTTACACACACAAACACACACACATATACACACACACACAGACAAATTTATGTTTTTGCTCAGATTTAGTATTGATATGGAATTTATAACAGGTTTGTTTTAAATCGCCCATTAAATTAGATGTAACTATTAATATTAATTATTATAGAGTTGGACATACTAGTCTTTTTTACAGCAACATTCACAGGTTTATTGTGGGACTTATATACTGATTTATTGTATAACTTTTAAAATGCCTTGAAAAGGCCACTTTTTTAAGTAGATTGGTAAACATATCGTTAGCATGGACCTCCATGGACCTTGTCGGCTTTAGATTTTCCTCTCCTCACCTTATAAACCAGAGGCTGCACAGCTCCTTACACGGGCACCCAATAAATGGGTGTTTGTTTCTCGTCCTGACAGAATTTCATATATTATCTTTTACCGAAGTTGTTTTCCTCGCGGTCTTATTAAGACTACAATATCTTGTAAGTTGACCTACCACTTACTTAACAGCCTTGTGTTCTGGTTTAGTAGGTCCGAGGTAAACTTCGACGAAAAACATTAAATGATTTTTTTTGTTACCATTGCCCTTTTGTTTATAACCACCAGTTTTGGATGGATATTCTAAAAATACAATCAGAGTGACTCTGGTCCTACAATTATCTTGTTTGATTATTTATTGAACTAATCTCATTGCATCTTTGTTTTCTGAGTGGTCTTTATGGCCTAGGGCTCAGGCCACAATCAGGTGGGTCTACAGTCCAATTTCCTCCAGGGCAGGAATGCAGTCCATATTTAGTCTAAAGCCCATTTTATAGGAGCTAATTACCCTAATAACAGCTCGACTCTCTGACTAAATAACAATGTTTTTTCTCGTACCTATTTTCCGTCACTGATTTCTACACACAACTGTTATATGTTACAATTTTATTTGGAAAACTATAGCATGTTATACATGACTTATCGATGTTTTCATATCAGTTCCAACCTCTCGGATTTTGGGTATCGGTCTACCAGATTAGGTCTTGGAGGAAGTCTTTCTTATCTGGTATAACGATTTAGCATTTTATAGAGTATACCTACTTCCATTTTTTTTTCATTTTTACCTCCTGATCCTATGAGGAAATTTTGTTAAGAGTTGAAGAAGAACCAAGTATCAGTAGACGCCGGTTGGAAAGTGAGTTGGCGATTCCTAAAACCACCGTAAATGATATTTTAAAAGAACAATTGTTGCACCCGTATCACATCCAAACAGTTCAGAAACTTTTGCCCATTGATCCTCCCCAGCACCAACTGTTGTATGTTACAATTTTATTTGGAAAACTATAGCATGTTATACATGCTATCGATGTTTTCATATTCAGTTCCAACCTCTTGGATTTTGGGTATCGGTCTACCAGATTAGGTCTTGAAGGAAGTCTTTCTTATCTGGTATAACGGTTTAGCATTTTATAGAGTATACCTACTTCCTATTTTTTTTATTTTACCTCCTGATCCAATGTCCTGGAAAACGAGCCTCTTATAGCCTGTTGTATTACCCTTACCTATGTACCTTATGTAAACAGAAACTAATACGACTGGTACAGTACGCACGGCTCGACGTACAGACGACTACTGTTGGCTCATGGCCTGTCATCTTCATGCGGAGCTCGTGAGCAGGGCTGTACATCGTGTCACAGCCGCCATATTGGATCAGCTTACGTATTTACGTGACAGACCTCGTATATTTTTCTTTTAGGTAGTAGTTATTTAAAAATAACGTCCGTGGTGGCACTACCGCGTTGTCTAAAAGGTGCGGAATTAATATTCATGTTTCAGTGTTGGACAACGTTGACGGAACAACTGGGAAGAAATGGGTTAAACACCGGAAAACCCGGCATCACGGACTTTGGTACTTAGGTTTTATATGTATTATAATCCGTAGGGTATAATATACATATATAATATTCTTCGTGAGTGTCATAAAGATAAAAAATATTCTTATATTAAGTAGTACTTTGCAACTAACCCAAAATAAATATTTTGAAAATCCCCTTTTTCAATATACTAACTGCTTAATAAAATAGTAAAAAAAACCAGGGATGTATTTTAATGTTTTTACAACATAAACTTTTTTGAAAGTGGGCGGCATAAAATTTAAATTGTTCTGCATATTTGAAAACCCAACATTTTGGCGATAATAGAATTCTGTCACAGTCTAAGAAAACATACCCTAAACAAATTTAAAATATTGCTTTTAAACCCTAAAACAATTTGTCACCAGAAAAAGTCCAAATTTGAATAATAGCCCCTCACGACTTCTCCAAAGGCCGGAAGAATGTTCAGAAATGTCTCCATCTTTCTTGTTTAATTTAATTAAAAAATTTTAAGAAATAGTTTTAAATTAGTTTTATTGAAAAAACTATTTTAATTCTCTTTTTAATTAGGGCAATCAATTCCATGTACCAACGCCCATAGTTGTAGTGCAATAGTGAGCAGTTTATAATAAGTGTAAGATTTGGACTTCAGGAAGCAATACAGAGTGCTAAAAAATACATATACAAAAGTTTATGACACTGTTAACGTTATTTATTTAATTTAATTACTTAGTTTGACACGAGAGCGTCAGAAATTTAAAAAACCATTGGTTGTAAACGAAATTTTTCATAATATGCCAATTAATTTTAAAGCCCCAAACTTTTCTTCAAATTTTTGACTTTTTCTACTGGCTAAATAAAGCAATTTCGGATATTACTAGGTTGGCTTAAATCGATCTTTTTTGACGATGATGTCATAAAATTGAGTACATGTATTTCCCGCACATCCAGTCCCGGATTTGAGGGAGGGCAAGGGCTACTGTCCCGGGGCCTCCACAAAAGAGGGAAACCACAATAGTCTCAAAATATTCGTTTTTATTTGGATTTTACAAACTTCGGTCTGTGATATTTTAAAGATTTGTTAGTTGAAAATGCTTATTACCAAATTACGCTGCTTTTTTTCAAAAATAATCTGTTGGGGACGCTGTAACTTTTTTTCTAATAATATTTAAGGGGTCTATCATCTCTTATTTTAAAGCTTAAACCTTAAGTTTAAAACGAGCGGTTGTGGGACTTTCTACGTTAAATAGAAGCCAAGCCATGACGGAAAAGTTAGTAAAATTGTTATTTTGCAATATTTTTGCATTAAAATTGCAATATCTTCAGTCCTAATTGACGAATTTTAATTTAAAAAATGCCATTTTGTTTCTTTTTTTGGGGGAACAAAAAAGTATAAGAGAATATTTTTTCTATTTCAATAGTTTATTAGCTACAGTATATTAAACGATTAAATAGTTTATAAAAATTTTCTGATCACTTCTTCGGAAAAGCGAGTTTCAGATTCAGATTCAGCAGAAGAAAACAACTACTTGTACTCGTGGACCTTGTTTTGAATAGTAAGATGTAGGGACCCCACACAAAATCTGCCCAAGGGCCTCCACAGTCCTAAATCCGGCTCTGCGCACATCCCGTGAAAAACCTCCGTACGTCTTGCAGCAAGACCAAGACCAAGACCGCCTTTTCGCTTGCAAGACCAAAACCAAGACCAAGACCGAGGAGTGCAAGACTACGCAAGATCAAGACAGACCTGCAAAACTCTCGCACTTCTGCGATTTTTTTAAAAATATTATTATATTCAATTTTAGTTTTTTAGTAGAATAAATTTTACGGACATTATACTAAACTTAAAGGTATATATTTTGTTCTTCGTAACAATTTTTTTTTTCATCTTGGTAAGTAATAACCCGTTTAACTGTATATTAGAACTACCACTACACAACAGAAATTACAACAGATCTATACTTTGAATTAGATTATACAGAAGTATTTCATACAGGCATAACAAAAAAAAATGCGATGAAACTGACAAAAACGGCGATTATTTAATAAGTAACAGGTTTCTTTTATAAAATATTAATTAAATGGATCGTGTTCTTGTTTTAGACAGTACTCTAACAACGATAACGACTAAATTTAATAACATGTTTTAAAAATAATGAGATGCCGTTTACGACAGAGAGAAACTAGGGGTACAAATGTTATAGAAGCTGAAAATAACTTTCATATTTTAATGTTTTTTTTTAATTAGCTATCCAGTGATGCCACTTACAAGGTAGATCAAAAATTTCCAAAATTCAGAAATATATTATTTTTGTTCCACACTGTAAGAAGTGGCACCATTACATTTAAAAGTAGCTTATTAATCAATTCATTTAAATGTACCTGTAAGGTTAAACTTGATACACGTTTAAAGCTACATTATATATTTATATAAAATTTTAAAGCAAAAATATAGTCTCCATCTTTATTTATTTTTTTACAGGGTGATTCATGAGGAAATGTCAATACTTCAGGTACGTAGTCAGGGTCCAAAAATAAACATAAAAGTCTATACAAATATGGGTCCGCAAGGCCTTCGTTTCCGAAATACAGGGTGTTAAAATTTTTAATTAATTTTTCTATTTTTTAAATAAAATCTATGATAATGTAAATGTTTGAGTAAAAATTGGTATCCGGGGGTTTTTTGGTATGACGGTATCGAATCTAATCTTATTACGGCTCTTACTTGTAGGGGGAGCCGCCTACATGTCTTTTTACTATTTTTAACAATCACAACTCTGTGGAACGACCCTGTATTACATTTTTAAGTAAATTAAAAAATTGTTTTGTCATTTTTTCGTCAAAAAGGTATACCTGTTATAAGTTAATATGAGCAACGGTTTTCGAGATATTTGGATTTAAAAAAATTACGACGCATCTGATTTTATTATAGCAAAATTAAAAAAAATAAAACAATTTTCAATAAAATTATCGTTTTTAAATTATGCTCGGCAAAACATAAGCTAGGTTTTATAATTTTTAAAAATTCCACCAATTACTTCTAAGCACATGTCAGCTCTCTGGTGAACACCCTGTATCTCGGAAACGAAGGCCTTGCGGATCCATATTTGTATAGACTTTTATGTTTATTTTTGGACCCCGACTACGTACCTGAAGTATTGACATTTCCTCATGAATCACCCTGTATTTTATTTAAAAGTGCTTAGTTTAAATTATCACTTCAAAAAAAAGCAAGACCAGCAAGACCAAGACCAAGACCAAGACCTTCTTTTAGCTTGCAAGACCAAGACCAAGACTAGCTCGGCCTTGGTCTTGCTTTGTTCATTACTATCTGTACGCAGCTACTTTAAAACTGTACTTATTTTAAAAGCTAAAAATGTGAAAAGCTGGGAACTTTTTTAGATGGTTTGTAAAGGGATGCATAGGTGTAATACCAAACTTTTTTCTCATTAAGCTTTTGACTTTATTTTTTTTAACAGTACTTTCGAGTCTCTACTAATATTAATTAAAATTCTGGGTATTGTCATTTTTTTTCTTACCTTAGCAATCTAGTTTCAATTTTCTCTACTTTTGTTTTTTGCGGGTTCTCTCCGTTTTTCTCAAACGAAAGCTTAATAAATATTTCAGTTGCGTATATTTGAGCTTTTATACTTCCAGTTAGTTCATTATCTTCGTATTTTGTCGTGAATTTTTCATAGCCATGCTAAAAATAAAAACGTATTTGTAGTCTACAAAAAGTAAATAGTTTCATCAAACAAACTGTGTTATTAAGGATCCTGTTTTTTGAGGTAAAAATACACATTTTAAAAGACAAAAGTGGCACCAAAGTTAATATTATTTTAAAAAAATAGTACATTATATTATAAGGATTAAAAGTGAATTTTTTTTACGAGCAATTTTTGCAGTTGCAAAGCGGAGCGCAGCGCAGCCGAGTGAATGCAAATTGCGATTGAGGTGTTTTTATATATATATATATATATATATATATATATATATATATATATATATATATATATATATATATATATATATATATATATATATATGGTGCCACAGATTCGAGTGAATGCATGGGGATCTTGAAACCGTAAGAGATACGAAGTCGGTTTAAATATGGCAAAGTTGTGTATTTGCGTAACTAACCATGTCCACTTTAGAAAGTAGCAAAATTCGAGTACTTCCGAGATATCCTGAAAAAAAACGAAATTTGGTGATTTCGTTTTTATTTTTTTTTACGGTATTTAAAAGATATGGAAAAACAAAAGACACTTTCTTTTTGGCCACTTTTTAAGCTTTCAAAACAGCGTTGGGGATTTTTCGTACGACGTTTCCGTTTTGTTAAACCATCATCAACTTTATTCTTTAAATACGACACTCAATTGTTTTTGCCTTTTTTGCGGCAGTTTTAATCCCAATTACAATGATGCATAACACATAATATTTTTCTGTTAAATAAACATATTTTCCATAAGAGACAATGAGTTAGACAAGGAACGCAATCATTTCTTATAGGGGCGTTCCATTTTGTTAATAAATATTAAGTGTTAAAAGTTTTTGTAATTAGGATAAAAAGGGGGTTCAAAAAATTCAAAAAAACCCAGGTCCGTATTTAAAAAATAGAGTTGATGTTCCGCCAAGGTTTGTGGGGCGAGGAGTTCATTCATGTGCTTTAGCGGAACATGTCTTGGTTGATGATCACCAAATTGACTGGGATCATGCTGAGATCTTGAAAATTCAATTCATATCATAAAAGACTATTCCTAGAAATGGTCCATATAAATCTGAATCCAACGTTCTCAATAAGAAAAGTGACATCTCAGATCTTAGCACGGTTTACAAAGATTTTATTACGGTTAGAACAAGAAAAATATCGTAGCTTAATTGACTGTCAACTCCTGACGAATAATTCTTTCTAAAATTCTTAATAATTTGTTTTCCTTGACGTTTGGGAGACGGTGTTCCTCTCCTTTTTTCCTTTCTGTAGTCATTTTCATAATTTATTTTCTTCTAAAATTAAAAGTTTTATACTAAAGAAAGCTAAACCACTAATAGAAAACAGGAAGGGCTGTGTTTCACCTTTTTCCCCACATGTCTTGGCATACTTAATACTAATTTCTTAAAAAAAAAAATTTAAAAAAAGAGCAAAAAATAAATTTACCAGTCAGGTACTGTACTTGGAACAGTTCCTGATTAAATATATAGATCCTGCGCTGTAGAAATAACAAGATGTCTCTTTCTTTCACATGTCATTAATCTCGCATCCTCTCTAATTGAAGTTTTCGAGTAACAAATTTTATTTGGGTTTTTTTTGATCAAAAAATTTTCCGGTTTAAATTTTTAAAAACCGTTATTTTAAAAACTTTTCTTTTTTCCGAATTTTTTTTTTTTAAACCCCCTTTGGGGGTCCAATTTTGGTTTTTTTTAATTTAAAAAAATTTATTTTTTTTCCAATAAAAAAAAAATAAAAAGTTAAAAACAAAAAGGGTTTATTATCCGCAAATCCTTTTTCAATAATTAAAAAAGATCACCCCTTTTTAAGTTTATATTTTATATAATATATATATATATAATATATATATATATATATATATATAATATATATATATATATATATATATAATATATATATATATATATATATATATATATATTTATATATATATATATATATATATATATATATATATATATATATATATATATATATATATATATATATATATATATATATATATATATATATATATATATATATATATATATATATATATATATATATAAAAATTCACCATGTTAACACACTTCCAGTTTAACCGGGAAATGCTGTCAACTTGCTTATTTTAAATAAAACACCCTGTATATCATTGTATTTTTGAATTTTGCGTGCAAGTCAAAACATATTTTATGTATAATATCTTATACCTATGTCTTACCGTGTTTGCGATATTTGACCCTAAATTAAAAACATGTTTTCGGCGTAACCACTTTTGCAATTGCATATTTTTGTAGTTTTTAAAGATTTGATCCTCATGTTTGACAAAATATTAAAAAAGGATTTTAAGTTTACCTTTTTGTCATTTTTGTTACCTAATTTTATACAGGGTGTCCAAAATTCTGCGGCAAACATTCACATTTTCAAAGTCACCCTGTAACTTTAGGTACTATCAAGTCTAGGATTAAATCTCTATTAAAGTTTATTAAGCTTACCTTTACCTATTTCTAATCATTTTTAAAATAATAAATTATTTCATAAAACTATCGTATTTATTCGAAAAAACCTTTACATTTTGAATAGTTAGCTATGAAAAAACAATAACTGGGATTTTTTATTAAACAGGACATCTAATTAATATGTCTTTAATGTTGACAGATCTTACTACCAAATTAATACTTTAAATTTATAAAATAGATTAATACTCAAACGCCAATATTCTTATTTTGTTCTATTTTCACGGAAAATGTTACAAAGTTTTGGACAGAACCTGTCGTCGTCGTGTTTTAGTGAACAACATCCCCATTTGCCGCCAATGAACAAGACAAAGTTCAAGAGGATTAAAACGAACTTCTTAAGTTTCGGAAAAGTCAAAGTAACATTTTATGTTTTTAGTTAGCTAAGTAGAAACAATTACATGTTGCTTTTTGCTATCCAGTATGAAAGCTAGTTACTGGTTTTGGAACATATATGAATCTGTCATTAGCTGTAATGCTCAGGCAATCAATGAATTGAAAATAATTATAACGCTGTTATCCTAAAATAGATTCAGGCATTACAGGAAACGACTGAATAGTTCTTCTTTCCTGGGAGCCGCCTAGATTTACTACCGAAGGCATGACTGAAATGACTAATAAGACTATTACGCTGTTTGTTGACAAAACATGTAGTGACTAGTAGTCTCAGGAAATGACGGATTTCAGTCTTTGACGCCGACACCTACACAATTAAGTAGCAAGAACAAAATCAAAATCTAAGTACGAAACAAATTAGGCGCCTTCAATTTTTTTGGGGTTGGTACGAGTACAGTAATAATAATTTACGTTGCAAGAGAGTCCGAATTTCTAGACGATTACTTTAATGACATTTAA
Organism: Listronotus oregonensis; assembly: GCA_019359885.1. NCBI lineage: Eukaryota > Metazoa > Arthropoda > Insecta > Coleoptera > Curculionidae > Listronotus > Listronotus oregonensis. The sequence continues at coordinate 41,635 of JAHBCN010003966.1, forward strand.
TGGCCGTGTATCGTACAACGTTTTATTTCATACTGTTTTATCTTTTTTTAATAAGTGAATTGAAGTGTGAATATTCGGATAATATGAAGGTGTCAGTATTGTCAAAATAAGGTAATTAGGGTAAACGTAGCTACCAGAGTCTATTAATCTAAAGGGGTTATGACATCGTCGAGAATGGGGATAGCAAAAGTTGTGTTTCCCATAAGGATTCTGTCATTTGCTCGCAGCATTTTAAAAAAGACGATTTTTATATGTCTTCCAGAAAAATTGCAAAACATGTGATTATGAGATCCTGATCAAAAAGGAAAAAGGCAATTAATAAAAGAAGGTAAGGTGAAAAATTTAATATACCTAAATGCTAATATTACTAACAAATATTTTTTTATTGTAGCAGTTCCATTCAGTTTGCATTATTACACCTTGGATAACAAAGACACGGTTTTTAAGTCCACCAGTGACTCTTCACAACTTTGGATGTAGTTACACATTTATTAGTAAGTAAATTGAAATTTTGTGTGTTTTTAAATTTTATAGTAATTTGTTGTCAAGAAAGTAAATATGTCAATATTGAGTTGCTTTATACCCAGAACTGATCAATTTTTAGGATATGCATTAATGTACCTTCAGAATATGTATTTATTTTTTTTTTCATTATTTTGTACATTTATTAAGTTTGCGGTTATTATATTCTTTAATTGTATTTAAATTTTTTTGGGATACTTATCTACCAATTACTTGGTATATTATATTGAAAGAGACATGTTTTGAAATATAATTTATATTTTTTAGATTTCCCTTTTTACAAGTTAAAACTTAACTGATGTAAACCATCTTGCACTGAAGAAGTTTTGTTTGAGTAGTACAGAAGCGACTCGAGGAACTTGTGTAGTTAACTTTGAGTACCAATAGAACACGAGATCTAATTCTTTTATCTTGAAAGGGGGCTGCCAACAACTAAGAAATAAGATCGCCTATTTACACAATGTGCAGCCACTATAACCAACTTTCTGACAAACTGGATATATTTGCAATAAGTGCCGCATAATAATCTAAAGTGATTAGGACTTTATTGTTTAATAATTTACTGACTAATAATTAGAGCTAAGTTAAATTTGATTTATTGTTTGGTGTTGTTTGTCATTCGTTTACTCAATAATTGTTATATATAATGGTAAATGTCTTATAAATGGATGCCTGTTAGAAGTTATGCCTAATAAATAAAAGAACGATTCTTGGTCTTAAATTTAAAAAGACATGCAGAGCTAAATTTAAGCAAAATGGTCTTCTAACTGTCGCTGCAGTTTAGAATAGGAATGTATATTGTTTTTCTGTAAAAACAGATCATTATTTAGGGGTAGCGAGTCTCAAGCTGTTTACATTACAAGAACATTAAACAAAAATCTTTCGAGACACAGATTGGCAATGAAAGAAAATAGGGATACTAAATTGATGATTTTATAAAAAGTTTACCCATTCGCATAAAATGAATCGCCACTGTAAAAAAAATTAAAAATGTGTTTAAGGTGCTGGTAAATATTAAACCTTAAAATTTAAATGAATATTTTTTGAGGATTTTAAACTATTTGCTGCTTTGTTTTTTATTTTGTTTTTTGAGACTATTTTATTTTATGCAAGTTTATATTTAATTTTGAAATAAATATTTGTTTATCATTATTATTATTATTAATATAGAAATAAACTAATAAGAAGGTTGATTTTAAGGGGAAACAACAAAAAACTAAATACTAAAACTATAATGAAAATTTTTGTGTTTGTATTGAGTACGATTCTAATGTTTGAATGATTTTTATGTTTTAGTTAGAATATGAAATGTAGTATACCACAAATTATTATTAAATAATACCACTAAGTACTGTGTTCTTTTCTTCCATATCTATTTTTAAATGTAAAAATTTTCAAATTGTATTTTATCTAATTGCTGTAATTGGGAAATGTATTGTAGTTGTAAAGCAAATAAAGTTTAGTTTTGTAGCAATAAACCTGTATTCACATTTTTTAACATAAAATAATTCATTTTATTGCCAAAATGGAAAATCTTTCTCTTATTCTGCAATATCAAAGATGCTTATGGTCCGTTAGTAAATAAATAACTAGTTTTTTTAAAAATAACATAATTATTTTTAAAAAAAAATAAATTAAGGATTAATAGACAAGTTTATATATTTATGAAGTAATACAAAACATCGTCATAAATTCCTAAAAAGAAAAGTTATTATTCTATGGCTTCCAGTTCTGATCTGAAGTTGATATTTTATAATCTTACAAAGATCTTTAGATACCTTTTAAAATCCATTTGATCCTGCACGTACAGAAAAGCTTCCTTCCCTTGCCCACCGACGGGCTGTAGGAAATCTGTCTTTCTTTTTAGGTATTTCCGGGTTCTGCTTAGAGGAGTTGGCCAGTATAATTCCCTTTTTTCTGGCAGCTCCCAACAGAGCAAACGAAATGCAACTTTTATGCATCTTTTCAGCTAGAGTCCCCGAACTTCCCGCTTTCTTTGTTCCTTCATCCCTAGAGTGTCAAGACTATGGAACCCGCTACCCGGGAGAATTTTAAACCTTGAATAAACTCCTCTTAGCACACTTCAGATACCCACGGTGCGTTAATACAGGCCTTACCTTCCGGGGCTGTTCCAAGATAAAAATAATTAAAAAACCCCCAAAATTTTTACTTGCTCATAAAATTTTATAAACGTCGTAATATAGATGGGTAATATTAAAGAAAAAAAGGGGTTAATAATTCAATATCGGGGTTTAAAAATAAAGTAAGTACTCATAATTATAATAAATTAGCAATCATCAGTATTTTCTACAACACTTTAATTTCTTTCTCATTTTTAAAATATTTAATGTAGTAGGTACCAATGAAAAGGTATGACATCGGCGTGTTGTCGCTTTAATTTTTTATTTCAATAATTGAATTACATTTATATTTTTAAAATATAAATTTTGTTCGTCGGAATAAAAGCAGTTTTTCGTTTTACCTTTAGTTCTACGCCACTGTCCGGCATAAAATCCAACATCCGAAATTGCCTTCTTGACGTCACAGAAGATTTTTTTTTAATATGGCGGATTAAATCCCTTTTAAAGGTCGAGGATATCGCGTTGTTAAATTTATAATGGATTTACAATTGTTCAAAGTTAACAAGGTTTAAAATGTTTAAACAAAACGTCATTGTCAGTGTTATTCAATGATTTTAGTAGGTAACCTGTCAAAATCTGACATTTTGTTAAACATTCTAAACCGTTGTTAACTTTTAACAATTGCTAAGTCCATTGCTAAATTTAACAACGCGATCATCACTCGGCCGTAAGATTAATAAACTCTGGTAGCTACAATAATATAAGTTATTGATCTAGTTATCTTTAAATTGGTTGCTTACAGTGTAATAAAATAGCTTGTTGATTGTCATTGTCTTGTCTATTAGTTTAGCGTCCCTTTGCAAATTTATCCCGGCCAAATCTTCCGGAAGATATCAAAAAGAATATGAGAGATTTTGTGAATGGCGCAAAACTTACAATGTAGAGAAAACACTCAACGAAAACATTATGTTGGCTTACTTCTTAGATATGGTAAGTGTAATTAGCTTTAACAAGAAATTATGGTAGTTTACTACTTAATTGGTTTTTTATAGTAAAAAAGTCCAGTAGTTCAGTTTCAGTCCGGTAAAGTTACTTTACCGGTCTAGTGATTTAATGTATCATTTCCTGGACTCAAACTAACGTAATGTAGTATATTAAGGTACAGAATGAAATTAAATGTCTTTCCCAACCCATTTTGTTTTTATTGTGAATTATATTCGATGGCTTTGCTGGCAGCGACCTCGAAAAAAGTGTAGGCTCCTTATTTGTTTCGTACCTTCTTTTGATTTTGTTTTTGTTGGTTAATTTAGTTTACATACTGGGTATTTCTCAGAGGTGCTTCCTCACGTGTAACATTTTTGTTTATAAACGTCATAAAATAAAATTTAGTAGGTCAGTGTTTGACATAAATATGCATCGTTTGACCTATACACTTGTTTCCAATCACTTCCGATTTAACCGATACAAAACAATAAGGTAGGTCAAACAATGTATATTTAAGTCAAATTCCGACATATCAAATATATTTTTTTTGTCTTAAAAAATAAAAATTTTACAGGGGGAAACCACCCCTAAGAAACACCCGGTATAAACAATATTATTCCATTTTTAATAGATTTTTTTTAATTAACTTTTTTCCATTTTTGCATCTTGCAATGCTGCATATTATATTATCCTTAAAACACCCAGTTTGATCTGAGCGGTACGAAAAAAAGACAGAGTTTGGAAATTAAAAACAATATTTTTAATGGGGCTTTGCATATTTTAATCTAACTTTTAAACATAAAAATAAAAGTACGTATATAAACTACCAAAACATTTTCCCATCCGGTTTTATGCTTTCAACTGGAAGTTTTAAATTCGATGTGGTATTTTACAAGCACAAAACAATTTTCATATCCGTTAGGAATTAACAAAACATTTAATTTCTACTTCCTTAATATGAAAAAAAAAAATGAGGTTTAGATAAAAAACAGCGATTAAATTGATGAGACCATGGGTCTTAGAGGAATGTTATGTTTATGTCATTTGGGCAGCCCCTATATTTTAGATAAAATAGCATTGTGTATAGATAAAAGTTTAGATTCTTGTTCTTTAATTAATTTAACTGTCTAGTCGCTCGTGTTCATAATTATTGTTTAATTACTTTTATCTGGTTTTAAAACTGATTTTTAAAGATTATCTTTTAAAAATTTGTTTGTTTCCCTAACTAGTTTTTGAATTTTTTATTTTTTTTTACATTTCGTAAGATTTAATATATTTATTCATGCCTTATTTAAATTTTTAATATGTGTATATAAATAGCCGATTCTACGCAAAAATGAATTCAAACGTGGATTTCGTGTTCAACTGATACAGGAAAATAGGGATCCAACGCAAGTACTTCGACAATATTATCCGGTATATATTTTTTATTATACTTACCTGAAAATACTACATTTTCAACTGTGTATAAAATACAGTAAATATGACATTTTTAGAACAGCGCACGAAATTTTTTTTCCCGATCCCTCTTTCCGTGCGCTTATACAAAAATCCATCCATGGAAACTGTTCATAACAACGATTTATTTATTAATGACATATTTTATTTTCTGTCAGTGAAATTTATGCCATTTTCAAAAAATAAATTTAGATTTGGAAGAAAATCCGGATATTCCCGATATTATATTACAACAAGCGGCAAAAGTAAGTGCAGACTTATTACCAGTGAAATCCAGGTTGAGATATGAACATGAATATCACATTTTTACCGAATGGCGGACTCACAAAATAATCAAAATTGTGAGTGACGATATTCTCTTAGTTTCTTTTTCTGAAAAAGCCCAATATATGAAGTCATTCACCTTATGGAGTCGATTATCCATGTTAAAGAGTTGTTTGGCAATAAAAGAAAATACTCACAACCAATATCCAAAAACTATCGCTTTTTTGAAACGACAAGCTGTAGGATATGTACCAAAGAAATCCAAGGTTCTTACATCAGAACAAGTAACCAAATGATTATGTGAAGCTTCAGATGGACAATATCTACTAGCAAAAGTATTTTTAGTGTTTGGCATCTTCGGCGCATGCCGCAGAGATGATTTAATACGTTTGAGTTTAGACGATGTGGAAGATAATGGGCGTTTCCTTGTCGTGTTCTTACGAGATGAAAAAACTCACAGGTCTAGAAGTTTTACCATTACCAATGAAAATTGCAAATTCAATCGCTGTACATTTTCCCGTAAATACGCAGATCTCCGCCCTAAAAATATGAAGAGTAGAAGATTATTTGTTGCATACCGAAACCAAAGATGTTACGCTCAACATGTTGGGTGCCATACTATCAGTGGTATTCCAAAACTTGTGCAAAATACTTAAACTAAAAATCAGAAGAATATACGGACATGGGCTAGTATCCAAAGTTGTTTAGGCCTTGTAATTAAACTACATTGTAAGTCAATCAAGGAACCAAAACAACACAAACACTTCGCTTCAAAATCTTTAGTTCAACAAAAAGAAATACAAAAGGGATTGAGCTTCAACAATAATACGAATTGTACAATAAATATAACCATTAATCATAACTGTTCCGTCCAAAATTAATTTTCTTAGATTTAATAAGCTTGTAATTATTTTTGTTAATTTGTTTTACTGTTTTAAAAATAAAAATAAATAATCGCATTTTCGTAAATCATTTTTTGCGATGTTTTTTGTTTATGTTGTTTTCAGGTACCTAAGTATAATAAAAAATATCGTTCATTACATGTCCAGAAATGGATTTTTCTGTTCTTGCATTACTTCCCAAGAATTTGTCACACGCGCACGGAAAAATCGTCATTTCCGTACTGGTAATGAAATATACTATTTCAACCACTCGGCCGTGGAATTATTAGTTAGTCCCGTTTTTAACACTCTGTCAATTTATATGTTTGTTAAAACTATAACTATCCAACAAAATAAAACATAATTTTTGACTTTAATATAACCTACAGGCAGAGGTTAATTGTTTTTGAGTGGTATCGCTTAAATAGGAATACCATCACCCAAATTGCCGACCCCGTACAAAAATTGTTAAAACCTCAGAGATTTAAGTAAAATTGGGTTATCTTCGGGTAGTGTGAGTAAATTCCTAGTAAAATCATTTTAAAAAATACGAAAAAATTATCACGTCAAAATGTATGTTTAAACTACTGCCTTCTGGATTTTTAAAACTGTGCTAGTTCACGCAACTATTGCCTTCTGGACTTTTGGAATTGTATGAGGTGAATACAATTTTAAGAATCCAGAGGGCGATGCATGGTTATAACTAAAAAAATCCTCTCAACTGTTTTTATAAAAGAAGGTGGGTAAAGATCGGCCTTTTTTCGCCCATCATATTCGTGAAAATTTAAAGTTTTAATTTGGGCCATTTAAGTATAGTCTGTCTCAAAGTATACCATGTTAGCTCTTGCCTTCATTTATGGATTATACCTGCCGACAGCAATAAAACTGCGGATCGGTAGGTATTAAAGGACAGAACATTAGGGACGGACTTTAATAATATAAAGATTTATAATTTATTGTTTATTTAGGTAAGTATAATCTTAAAATTACATTAAGAAATTAAATATATGCAAAGTTTTAATAAATTTATAACTGCATTATCTATACATAATTACATTTTTAAATATCTAAACTATTTCTTTAAAACATACAGATTAATACAATAGAAGGTTTTGGGTAGTGTAAGACCCAATTTTTATTGCCCAGCCCCTGGTGTTAGCCAAATTTTTCCACAAAATGTAACATTTTTTATCTTTTTTTTTTTTAAATCTTTGGGACCATAAAATAGAATTTAGGACATTGTCCAAAAGTTTTATTGCGTTTTTGTTGGTTTTGTAACTGAATTCAAAATAAATATCATTTTCTAACAAATATTCCTGGATTTCAGTTTTTGAACTTGATGAAGCTGGTGCTTTGTGTAGCAGACGGCTGAGGTAGCTTGCTTATCCATGACAATAACACTGTTTTTGGAATATTTTTTAAAAGATAATTTTGAAACCAGTTTTCAAAAAGTTCTGCACTTGTATCCTCATAATAATCCAAGCTAGAATCCTTAATATTCTTTGCAGACAACAGCAAGCAGTTTGGGACAAATCCGTCTTCTGAACCAGCGTGTATTATGGTAATGCGTTTTCATTTATTTGAAGGTGCTTTCGTCTGACAGTTTTGACTGGAATCAACCCATCCTTTGGATACTGTGTGTATCGAACCATGTTTCATCAAGGGAAATTATGGATCTGTTTTCTAAGCTATATCTTTTAATTTCTTGAAGGTAATTAAATCTCCAAGTGCGTAATCTGTGTGATTACTACTTGTCTTTTGTCTATTTTGCGGTATTTAAATCCCATTTTACAAACAACTCTATGGAGGGTGGCACGGCTAATATTTATATTGGTTTCGTCTTCGTCTAGCTTCTTTTTCAGTTTATCCAAGGTAGGAATAACTCCGCTTTCATAAAGACAATATATTTTCCTTCTTATTAGGTCCTGATCACTATTGTCTATACGGTGAGATTGAAAATCACTAGGTTTTTTTTCTTTTTCAATTCTTCACTAATAATAATATCCCTTATCGATGATATTGGAGTTTTTGTAACTAGGCAGGTTTCTTTTAAAGCTTCTTGTTTAATTAGACCTCTACTGATTAAAGTTTGATACACATTTTTCACAACCTGTTTTGCATCTAATGACAAATAATTTCGACGCGACATAGTTATATTCTCGTAAAACAACTTTTTCGAAACGCACAGTAAAAACGGTTATTCAACACTGCCACTAAAATATTAGCCAAAATATTTATATGCCTAATGGTTAATACTCAAGAAATACCCGGCCCACCCCTGCCCTTATGAACAAATGGGTTTACCCAATAACAATAGGTAATAAAATCGTTAAAGGTTTATTGGGGTATGGTCCGTCAAAAGCCATAACGATATACTTTGAGACAGACTATATATTTAAAATAGGTCCAAGTATCTTTATTTATATCTTCAATAAATTGGTAAAAAAAAGCTTGCCATTTTTATGAAATTTTTGTCATTCCATTGTCCATTTTTGATCTTTTATTTTAAAAATTTATATGATGCGCCTTGTGCACCAAGATAATTTTTTATAAGCTTATAAACAAGCATGTATTTATTTACATGCGTTGTGCACCTCAAGAAATTTTTAAATAAAATCAAAAACGTATAAAATGGCAAATATTTAATAAAAATAGCAAGTTTAAATTTTTTTGTTACTTGCCATTCTGTTTTTTAACCAATTCATTGTAAATGTGAAAAAAGATACTTGAACTTATTATAAATATAATAAAATGACATAAATGAATTTTTTAATAATTGGGCAAAAAAAGCCGATATTTACCCACCTTCTTAATTCGTTATTTTTTTATGTTCATTTTCGTTTTCTGCGGCTTTAAATTTATTTTTTTTTTCATAGTAATAAGCTTAGAGGTTAAGCACCAAAACAAATTCCTATAAATTTTTAATAAATTTAGTCCCTTCGATCTGGGAAATGAGCAGGATTTAAGTAGGGCATAAATCAATAATATATTTTTTTATTCCATACGTATAGTGTGTCCTTACTTTTAGATGCCTTGTAATAGATTGACAAGTTTAAAACATTGATCAAAACAAATGAGATATTTTTATAACATTTAAAAACATGAAACCAAGTTTTTTTTACATTTTTTGTTTTTGGTGATGCAAACGACATATAAGTGATACAGATTACAATTTAAAATGCATGATCAAATTAAACGAACAAAAAAAAGGAAACTTTCCACTTTGTCTGCTTTTTTTCAGTTTAAAGTCAAATGTCTGGATTGTAAATCATGGTGCTTATGAAGGTCTAATTGTTGGTGTTAACAAAAAAATAATATAGGCATTTTATGCTTGTTTTGGGTCAAACTTAAAGTGGTAAAATCAAAACTTAAAAATATTTGTTTATTTACGCAATACAGGAAAAAATTAAAAAATTGTCAATTTCAGAATAACCCATATTTTCTTATTTAAAAGAGATACAGAAAAATGTTGTGTACAAAAGTGTCTTTATAATGTTTGTTAAATAATCTGCCGTTTTCAGAATTAGTATACGGGGTCAGGTAAAAATGTTATCGGGCCCAACCTCATTTTTTTTAATGAAATACCTTGTATATTTTTATCTAAAAAAATAGCATATTAATTTCTCTTTTTAAATATATAACACACCATGAGTAATATTGGATTTATATGTGATTGATTTAAACTTTATTACTTTAAACCACAGTGGGCTAAAAAAATGAAGGTTTATAGATTATTTAAATTTTTTAAACTTTGTTTTTGTTTTAACTATAAGTTTGTGCATTCGGTTTTTGGTTGGACGTAACAGATGGCAGGCATGTTTTGGCTAAAAATCCTTCGGAGAGTTGTAAGTGACAGGAATCAAGATATACTAATCTCAGAGAGGTCCGGGAACTTATTTGATAAATATACAAAATGTAAAAAATATCAAAAAAATCCACTTCATTCAAATATAATTTTGTAAGTATTTGTCATAAGGAACAATTGAATTAGGGTGCTATTATAGTCTGTCTCAAAGTATATCGTTATGGCTTTTGACGGACCATACCCGAATAAACCTTTAACGATTTTATTACCTATTGTTATTGGGTAAACCCATTTGTTTATAAGGGCAGGGGTGGGCCAGGTATTTCTTGAGTATTAACCATAAGACATATAAATATTTTGGCTAATATTTTAGTGGCAGTGTTAAATAACCGTTTTTACTGTGCGTTTTGAAAAAGTTGTTTTACGAGAATATAATTATTAAAAGAAAAGAGAATATAACTATGTCGCGTCGAAATCATTTGTCATTAGATGCAAAACAGGTTGTGAAAAATGTGTTAAAACTTTAATCAGTAGAGGTCTAATTAAACAAGAAGCTTTAAAAGAAACCTGTCTACTTACAATAACTCCAATATCATGGATAAGGGATATTATTATTAGTGAAGAATTGAACAAAAGAAAAAGACGTAGTGATTTTCAATCTCACCGTATAGACAATAGTAATCAGGACCTAATAAGAAGGAATATATATTGTCTTTATGAAAGCGGAGTTATTCCTACCTTAAATAAAGTGAAAAAGAAGCTAGACTAAGACGAAACCAATATAAATATTAGCCGTGCCACCCTCCACAGAGTTGTTTGTCAAATGGGATTTAAATACCGCAAAATAGACAAAAGACAAGTAGTAATGGAATCGCACAGATTACGCACTTGGAGATTTAATTACCTTCAAGAAATTAAAAGATATAGGTTAGAAAACAGATTCATAATTTACCTTGATAAAACATGGTTCGATACACACGACACAGTATCCAAAGGATGGGTTGATTCCAGTTAAAACTGTCAGACGAAAGCACCTTAAAATAAAGGAAAAAGGCATTACCATAATACACGCTGTTATTGTCATGGATAACGCAAGCTACCTCAGCCGTCTGCTACACAAAGCACCAGCTTTATCAAGTTCAAAAACTGAAATCCAGGAATATTTGTTAATGTTTGAAAATGATATTTATTTTGAATTCAGTTACAAAAAAACGCAACTTTGGGAAGCCCTAAATTTATATGCAATTAAAAAACAATATATATGTGACAATTTGGCTGAACAGGCTGGGCATACTGTCTTACGGCTTCCTCTGTATCACTGTATGTTTAACCCCATAGAGCATTTGTGGAACAAAGTAAAATCAAAGATCAGAGCAGAAAATGTTACACCTTTTTTAAGTCCCAGTGTTATAAATTTGATAAAAAATGTAATTACTAACATACCAGTTGAGAGCTGGAAAAGCACATTATAAAAATTGAGGACTCTTACATTTCTATCCAAAACAACATAAATCCTATTGTAATTAATTTCAATGATGACTCTGATAGTGAAACAGAATTAGATTTAGATATTTAGATTAAAAATGTAATTATGTATAGATAATGCAGTTATAAATTTATTAAAACTTTGCATATATTTAATTTCTTAATGTAATTTTAAGATTATACTTACCTAAATAAACAATAAATTATAAATCTTTATATTTTTAAAGTCCGTCCCTAATGTTCTGTCCATTAATACTTCACTACCATTCAAATTTTGAAAAAATCATTTTTTTACGGATTTAGATTCCTTAGACCTTTAAAAATAACTTCCTAAAATATTATACAATAATTCGAAAGCGAAAACGAGATTTTTTTTCGAGTTTAAAAAGATTAACTTTACTGAAAATTTGGTTTAAAGATACTTGTAAAGTAGTTTGTTTAAATATATCGAAATCATTAATCGGTCAATTGGTTGCCAAGATACAAGCTACCAAACTTGCGCCAAATCTATAAAAAATTATAAACATTAATTTCTTTCACATGGTTTATATAAGTGTTCTATTGTTTATACCTCTAAACAATTGCAGAGGGCGCCCAAAGATCCAATTTTTATTATTTTTTTTAATCGTTTAAAAGCGTATGTTATTGCGTAAAAACTAGCACACGGATTATAATAAAATTTGGCATAATGTTTTGCCATAGCATGAAATTCTAAATTAAGAAGATGTTTATTTTAAGGCGTATCTCTTTTGTTTTAATTTCAATAATTTTAATATGTATTTTTTTAGATTTTATGGACAACCCTGTAGTTAATAAGATTTGCAATTTAATGTTTTAAATATTCAAATGTCCCCTTTATTTGCCAGACCTTTCTCCCTCGGTATAAGCTATTAACCCTATATAAAAACATTTTGAAATTAATTCGTGTTTAACAGGAGGCTAAAGAATTGTTACCAAAACCCTGTAAAAATACTTATGTATTTTACAACAAATACAATTATTTAAAGCCCATTTTTTTCCTAAAAAAATCCAATTATATTTTTCACCATAACCCGAAATACTTATAAAGCCGCCCTTGGTGCTCTAAAAGGGATCCAAGCTATTTAGGGTTCGAAGGCAAAAGTTTGAAACTGTAAAATTTGTCGCTTAGTTTTAAATGCAAATTTCTTGTGAAATTTTCCATTCCCGGTGCGTATGAAATTGACACCTTTGTTTTACGTTATTCATAAAGTGCTCCGGATTTAAAGCTGACATCAAAGAAAGAAAAATGGAACTGATCTTTGTTAACTTTATTATTTTTCTGTTAGTGTCCAACTGAAATATTGAAAGGTAGTATTAGCCAATGTCGATTAAATTTTAAATTAGAAAGGACATAACTGTTTAGTTTATTTCTCTAGCCAATTTGTTAGGCTGGAATATAATGGAAGATTCCTTGGCCAAAAAAAGGGTAAAAATGTTTTATTAATATAGCTCCAAAAGAGCCAATTTTTATGAAATAGGGTGTAAAAGAAAAATTTTCAGAATTTAGAGTTTCTTTTTATTTTCAAATTATGTTTTTTGATTGGAATGACACTTGGTACAGTTAAAACACTGACCGAAATATAACAATTAATGCTAATTTTTTACTATTACTACTAAAAAATGTTAATAAAACTGTCCGCCATTTACTTGAATTCATGCATTTTTTCTTTTCATTGATTTTTTGTTAAAAATAATAGATGGAAAACTTTTATGGCTTTTTTAATATCTGCTTCAATTATTTGATTTAAAAATGTCTTTGGACAAATTAAAATCCATTTAGAAACTGACAGAATTTTATGGGGTTAGCGATTCTACCATAAAGGCAAAAAAGGATTTCTAAAACGGTTTTTAAAGATGTGAAAATTCGACAGTGCAATGAGTGCGTTGAAAATAGTATATATATATATATATATATATATATATATATATATATATATATATATATATATATATATATATATATATATATATATATATATATATATATATATATATATATATATATATATATATATATATATATAACTGCTATTTTATTATCTTATTTAAACCTTTTAGGACAATAAAAATTTAGAAAAGTTATAGTTTCTTTACAAATCATTTGGTCATGGCCTTTATGACCGAAAAATAATTTATATGGAGAAAAAAATTAGCAGTTTCTAGAAGAAAAAAGAATTATTTTAAGAAATCCCATTGGAAAGCATAACGAATATGTACTTTAGGCATGGTGGACCTTTTCTTAGTAGTAATGTAAGACAGTATCTAAATATCCAATTCCTCAAAGTAGCGGATGTGCAGAGGTAGTCCCTATTTATTGTCTTGATCTCCTAATTTAATACTTACAAACTTTTTTTTGTGAAGTCATCTTAAAAGTCGTGTATATTTAGCTGCAAAGTTAACTAAAATGTTACAAAGAACTTAACCTACTTTAAAACAATAACAAAAAATATGCCATATTATTTTAGGTATTACGAATGGACTATCACTGACTGTCTTCTCTAAAAAGCGTATTTTTAAACAACAGTATAATTTATTGTATTTACTATAAAAATATTTTTTATATATTTTTCTATATTTTTTTTATCGCTTAGGTAGTGCTTGCAATATACAAACGTAATCCTACTAGTATTGCTGGGTATAAAAGCTAATCAAACTCCATAAGCTGACCTACAGAACACAGATTGATCTATAAAATATTTAACTAGCAATTTCTATTTCGAAGAAAGCTCTCAATGGAATATAAAACCAATGCACTGAACCAAAGTATTGCACAGTGATATCAGAAAAATTAAAAAATACTGTGTTTAAAATATATATAAATATATATATATATATATATATATATATATATATATATATATATATATATATATATATATATATATATATATATATATATATATATATATATATATATATATATATATATATATATACAGGGTAAGTCTGTGAATGGACCCCTGTTTATTGCTTTAAATATTCAAATTGAGAAAAAATGTTTTATACAAAAATATTTTGGTTTTTGCTACTCTATATTTTGTAAACAACGTTATGTATACAGGGTGCATCAAAAAGTCCGTACAAGAACAAAGTTCATTTTTTTAAATGACTACCCATATTTTTTGTTACATTTTTGTTATCTGCATAAAATTCCATATATTTTTTATTCAGCATATCATATCCCTATATTCAACTGTTTACGAGATATTCGCATTTAAATACAAATTTAGAAGGAAAAAATCCGCTCATCTTTTAATGTTGTTTAACGTTTCTATGGTTTCAGCGGTTTTTGAGAGTTATAATAACCATATAGCTATGGGAAAATTAATAAAAATGTCATAATGACAATTTTATTAATCTGAAAAAAATTGTTTTAATCGTTTTTTTCTTGTTTAAGGTTTTACCTATTTCTACTCATCATGTGATATCTAATTACTTATTAATTATTACTATGGCTGTTTTGTCACTCTACTAAAACCATAGAAACGTAAAACAACATTGAGAGATAA
Source organism: Listronotus oregonensis (assembly GCA_019359885.1). Classification (NCBI taxonomy): domain Eukaryota; kingdom Metazoa; phylum Arthropoda; class Insecta; order Coleoptera; family Curculionidae; genus Listronotus; species Listronotus oregonensis. Next base: position 56,645 of record JAHBCN010003966.1, read on the forward strand.
GCAGATTTTTTCATTCTAAATTTGTATTTAAATGAGAATATCTCGTAAACAATTGAATATAGGGATATGATATGTCAGATAAAAAATATCCAGAATTTTATGTAGAAAACAAAAATGTAACAAAAATAATAGGGAGTCATTTAAAAAAATTAAGTTTGTCCTTGTACGGGCTTTTTGTCACCCTGATACATAAAGTGGTTCGCAAAATATAGAGCAGCCAAAACCAAAATATCTTTGTATAAAACATTTTTTCCAATTTGAATATTTAAACAATAAATGGGGTCCCCACTTCACAGAACCTGTATATATATATATATATATATATATATATATATATATATATATATATATATATATATATATATATATATATATATAACAGGGTAAATCTGTGAAGTGGGATTACGTTTGTATATTGCAAGCACTACCTAAGCGATAAAAAAATATAGAAAAATATATAAAAAATATTTTTTATATAAATACAATAAATTATACTGTTGTTTAAAAATGTTTTTAGAGAAGACAGTCAGTGATAGTCCATTCGTAATACCTAAAATAATATGGCATATTTTTTGTTATTGTTTTAAAGTAGGTTAAGTTCTTTGTAACATTTTTGGTTAACTTTGCAGCTAAATATACACGACTTTTAAGATGACTTCAAAAAAAAAGTTTGTAAGTATTAAATTAAAAAAGACAATAAATAGGGACTACCTCTGCACTCCGCTACTTTGAGGAATTGGATATTTAGATACTTCTTACATTACTACTAAGAAAAGGTCCACCATGCCTAAATACTATTCGTTATGCTTTCCAATGGGATTTTTAAAATAATTCTTTTTCTTCTAGAAACTGCTAATTTTTTTCTCCACATAAATTATTTTTCGGTCATAAAGGCCATGACAAATGATTTTTAAAGAAACTATAACTTTTCTAAATTTTTTTGTCCTAAAAAGGTTTAAATAAGATAATAAAATAGCAGTATACATATATATATATATATATATATATATATATATATATATATTATATATATATATATATATATATATATATATATATATATATATATATATATATATATATATATATATATATATATATATATATATATATATATATATATATATATATATACTATTTTCAACGCACTCATTGCACTGTCGAATTTCTTACATCTTTAAAAACTCGTTTTAGAAATCCTTTTTTTGCCTTTATGGTAGAATCGCTAACCCCATAAAATTCTGTCAGTTTCTAAATGGATTTTAATTTGTCCAAAGACATTTTTAAATCAAATAATTGAAGCAGATATTAATAAAGCCATAAAAGTTTTCCATCTATTATTTTTAACAAAAAATCAATGAAAAGAAAAAATGCATGAATTCAAGTAAATGGCGGACAGTTTTATTAACATTTTTTAGTAGTAATAGTAAAAAAAGTAGCATTAATTATATATATATATATATATATATATATATATATATATATATATATATATATATATATATATATATATATATATATATATATATATATATATATATATATATATATATATATATATATATATATATATATATATATATATATATATTATATATATATATATATATATATATATATATATATATATATATATATATATATATATATATATATTGACATATAGTTTATGCTTTTCCAAAATTTTCTGGATTTTCTTGGGGATAAGGTCAGGCAATATATTATAAAAACAGTTGCTTACTAAGCAATTTTTATTTAATTTATGTCAATTACGACGTTTCGGCCTGGAAGGGCCTTCATCAGGTATATATGTATTTTTTAATAACAAAAAATTAATCTTAAAACTAAGGGGTTTCTCACGAAAAACACTCATTTGTGCTGTTGTGTAATGGACATTTAAAAACTTGAAGTCACAAACAAACACATAACATTTAAAAACAGTTATATACAATAAATGGTCTTTGTTTCAATTGTGAGTTGAAAAGTGAGGCAAGCCGCCGTCAGTTCTAGTTTCGCAGCCAACATGGAATCTCGTTTTTCCCTCCAGCCGCTGCAGCCGCGTTTTCCGTCATATCAATGGTATTTTTAAACAAGATAGGACAAAAGAAAAATCGCCGTCCTCGACGATGGTAGAGCAAACAATTATTCCTTGTAAGAAGCCAATATGGAAACAACCTTACGAGGGAAATGGTACAGGAACCCATTGATGATATAATTAAAAATTTTGTCTGCATGAGTACACAAGATTTTGAATAATCAGATTCACTGATCAGTCAAAATGTTGAAAAAAAAGTTACAACATCCAGAGAAGCAGTAACAGTGAAAAATAGGTTGGCGATCACATTGCGTTTCTTAGCAACTGGTCCTGATCCAGTGACTCGGCTCTTATTTTCTTTCGATCTTTCGCTTCAGTATGATCCCAGTGGCGCTTTCATCGTCCCTTTTACTGTAGAAATAGAAAAGTTTGGTTAAAAACTAATTTCTTTCACGCATCTTCTCTTTTATAGCAATTAAAATAGTTTTTGTATTTCGGATTTCACATGAATTCTAGATTTTTGTAGAGCTCGATGAGCTGCAAACACTGTTCTTGATTCATCCCCGCGCAGCTATGGGGACCACGTTTACACTAGACGAAACTCAATGAGCAAAACTCTTTCTTGCGTGTACAAAAACCGACTGAGCTTCGGCTCGCAGCGGTAAAGTTGTGGGAAGCTCTACTGACAACAAACCTTAATATAAATATTATAAACGCAGTAAGAAGCTTATACGAAAACTGCCCAATTAAAGTCAAAGTCGCAAATAACATCTCGATTAAAATATATCTCGAAAAAGTGTTAATGAATGGAATGGAATGGAAACGGAAATGTTCAAATAAGGGTATCTCGCTTAACCACTCCACATTGTATACACTCATCTTCGCTGACGACCAGATCGTTATATATAGCACAAGATTCTGATGATATTAAGTATATAACTCGAAAAGTATTGAAGAGTACGAGAAGTGGGGATTCAAAGTGAACATTGCAAAAAGAGAATACCTGAGTGTGGGAGGAAGCCAGCAAGACCTGATTTTGAAAAATGGCCAAAGAATAAAACACTGCCAAAAGTATAAATATCTAGGCGTAAATATTAGCAACGATGGAACTTTGGACGATGCCATCAAAGATAGGAATATACAGGGAAGGAAAGCTACGTCGATGTTAAATAGTATCCTTTGTGATCAAAAAATAACAAACATGTTTTATACAACACCATTGTCAAAAGCATCGTTACTTACGGCAGCGAGGTATGGCCACTCAACAAAAGAGCTAAAAAAAACCTTGGAAGCGACGGAAATGAATTTTTGGGGGCGTTCGAGAGGCAGGTCGAAGTTTGAGAGAATCCGCAATGACCGAATACGGGAGATTTTGGGAGTTTGGCACAGTATTGTAGATGACATAAAGATGAAACAACTGAAATGGTACGGTCATGTCCACATATTGACATACGAGCGACTGCCAAAATAGATAATGACGTGGACTCTAGCAGAAAGAAGACGGAAAGGAAGACCAAGGAGAAGCTGGAGAGAGGGAATATATGAGAAAATTAGAGATAGAGACTTGGAAAAAGAAATTTGGAATGATCGAGTACAATGGAGACTAGGTGTCGGAAGACGTCGGAGAACGTTATAAACCGAGATATATATATATATATATATATATATATATATATATATATATATATATATATATATATATATATATATATATATATATATATATATATATATATATATATATATATATATATATATATATATATATATATATATATATATATATATATATATATATATATATATACAGGGTGATTGGTAAGTAGTAGAGGCGAAAAATGAAGACCAGAATTATTTTTTTAATTCGGAATCGAAAACCACGAATACTTTTTTTTGCAAATGTTCCTTCGTTTCCGAGATATTTTACTATAAAGTTTTGCCAAATAAAAAAACTAAATCACATTATGGGTGTCGCTAATCTTAGTTGGCGCTTTTAAACTATTACGTCATATGTAATCAAGTTTGACCGTTGTCAAAAGTTAGACACTTGTCAATCTGTTATTGGATAAATCACAATACACATAAACAATATCACCGTACACCTTTTTTGTGATTATTCCAATAACAGATTGACAAGTGTCTAACTTTTGACAAATGTGACAAACTTGATGACGTGGCGCCAACTAAGACACCCAATATGTGATCAAAAAAAATTTTTTGGCAAAACTTTGTATGTAATATCTTGGAAACAAAGGAATATTCAAAAAATTATTCTTGGGTTTTTTCATTTTTAACCTCTACTTACCAATCAACCTGTTTTTTATATATATATATATATATATAATATATATATATATATATATATATATATATATATATATATATATATATATATATATATATATATATATATATATATATATATATATATATATATATATATAATAAAAATTTGGTCTACCCCGTGTAAACCAGCCTAATAATACTGCTTGTTTAGGTTTTTAAATTCACACTCCGTTAATACATTTAAATTTCATTGGTCAATAAAATGCGAAATTCATTTTTCTCCCATTTGTGCAGATAGTGTGGTAAACAGCATATGATCCATAAAAATTGAAACCGTATAAGACGAGATCTTGTTAGAATAAAAATTCGTTAAATTGGAACTTGAGAAGGTTGTAGAGGCAGCATTAACAAGGTGTTCGCCTACAATAGCGCCTCAACTAACGATAAAAAAATCGTAGTGTATATAAGTTGGTAATATACAGGGTGTTCCCTAAAGTGAAATAGTTATAAATATATTATTTTTAATAATCACTACCATTGAAGGTAACTTTGAAAAAAATAATAAAAAACAAGCTTTTATAGCAAAACCGAACTAAAAAGTAAAAGATAATTTTTAAGTATTCTATAAAGAGTTTCTGTTACAGTGGTTAAAACTCCAATAACACAGGGCTAAAAAAAAGTGGTATTTGTTGGGTATCGGACTAAGATTTTCTGGCGTATTTTTTTCCGCTGAACACGAATTTAAAGTCAAAATTAGGGGTCAAACAGCCAAAAATCGAGATAACCCCAAAAAACCGACACGGTAAATTTACCAGCAAAAACCTGCTACCAGGAAATGTTTGGACTACGACTATATAAACTATAAGAGATCCAAAAAATTTTATAAAACAAAAAAAAAGCTTTTAAAATTTTTTAAAAAAAGTTATTTAAATAATTTTTAATAAGTTAAATAATAAAATAGATATAAACGAAAATGTACTTTTGATAATAAATTTCAGTCCAAAATGGATTTTTTTTTATTAATATGATTCTTTTTTAATAATAAATCATTTATTTTATTTATTTGAATCATAAATTGCTCAAAATTTGCAGCAAAAAAAAAACAAAAAAAAATAAAAAATTTGTTCCAGAGGTAAACCCTGAAAAAATTCTAAATATTGGGTTTTTTGTTTATAACTCGAAAAATATTGCATTTAGACAAAAAATGTATATGTAACCCGAATAAAATGTATTGTAAAAATATAAAGTTTATGTCTTAGAAACTATAGTGTATCTTATACAGATTTTAAGATATTGACGTTTTAAATAAAAAAAAAAACGTTAATGTCTGAAATTACGTATTTTCTCGATTATTTGCTGTTTGACCCCCCAATTTTAACTTCGGATTTGTGTTTAGCGGAAAAAAATGCTCCAGAAAATCCGAAACTCAGCACACACCACTTTTTTTGTGGGCATGAGTAATAATATATGAGTAATTAATTTAAAATAGGATTAAAATAAAAATTAAGTAATAAGCAAAACAATTTAATTATAGTAAAAAGGCATAAGGTGCTTGATAAGAAATATTAAATTTATTTTATTGGTAGATATTTACAAAATTAGAGCTTTTATGAAAATATAGTTAATTGCGCCCCACGTTTTTTTCACAAATTTTAAAATGAACATTAAGTGTTCCCTTTGGGGGCAATAGCATCTGGTATACACCGTGTTCAAAATTAAGTCTGCACTATTGCTAACTTTTTTATTATAAGAGATACAAGTTAGGTTAAATTAGCAAAGTTGTGTACATTTTTACGCTGATTACAATGACGATAATAGAAAAACAAATGAACATCAGATTTACGAGCTATTCACAAAAATATACTTTTTTTAAATGCAACACCCTGTACTTGTTACGTTAATTCGATAGAGAATGTAATTTTCTATACAATTAGTTATTAACATGGAATTCTTAAAATCACATTCTTTGTACGCACATTGAGGTACGCGGCTATATCTCAGGACCTGAACATCTGACAACAATGGAATTTTTTTTATTATTATAAAAGTGGCCGTGAGAAAATTCTGGAAATTATTTTTAAGTTCCGTATTTCACCGCTAAAGGGCGTAACTAAAAATTAAATAAGAAAAACGTATTTTTTTCCGAAAACCCATATATTAGCCTATATTTTTAATAATACTGTTAGAAAGCCTAGAAAATTCTCTATTATTTTGGATTAAGGCTCATTGGCGTACGACTGATAGTAGGGGTGGGGGAAGCTCTTGAAAGTGTAATCATTAAAATCGGTGCAAATTTTAAACCACTTATTCGATTTCAGCAAAAAAGGCTGTTTTAAATATCCGTTCTCCTTATAGCTTTACAGTTCCCAATAAAAGAGCTAGAGGGCGCAATTCGTAATAACTCCATTTTTTTTTCATTTTACTGCAAAAATTTAAATCGAACGGTATATTTTTGACATCATATTTAAAAAGTTGATAAAATTTGCAAAAATATTGTGAAATCCTGACGATTATATCTTTGCTCGTTTTAAACTTATAGCGAATTAAAGTTTTTTTTTACGTGCAGAGTCAAAACTTATGTACCGCCATCTAGCGTTCGGCCCTAGAATGTCTAATTAACGTATAGTAGGTGGCAAAAACAAAAGAAATTTTCAAATATTTTTTTTGAAACGTCAAATATTTATTAGATGCTTTTAATTCTTGTCAATTTGGAATCTAAATATTTTTTGCGCGATTTTTTTGTAAAATGCCTCTTACAAATGATGAAGCTGTTGATATGATTGCGGTTTTCTTCGAGTGCTTTCAAAATGCAGCAATGGCTGAAAGACAGTATGCCATTCAAGAGCTTCCCCCACCCCTACTATCGGTCGTACGCCAATGAGCCTTAATCCAAAATAATAGAGAATTTTCTAGGCTTTTTAACAGTATTATCAAAATTATAGGCTAATATATGGGTTTTCGGAAAAAAATACGTTTTCCTAATTTAATTTTTAGTTACGCCCTCTAGCGGTGAAATACGGAATTTGAAAATAATTTCCAGAATTTTCTCATGGCCACTTTTATAATAATAAAAAAAATTCCATTGTTGTCAGATTGTCAGGTCCTGAGATACAGCCGCTTACCTCGCTTATATGCCCACCCTGTACAAATTATATCGTAGTACGCTATGTCCGAAACCAAATTTAAATAAAGTCCGCCATAAAGGATATAATTTGTCAAACCTTCTAACTACTTGGGTAAATAATAAGCATTGTAGTTTCAGTTTTTTTTTTTAATAATAACACATAACTAAGTAACAGTAATAAAATACATTATGCTAATAATAGCTATATTGGCATCATCCAATAAATCCTCTAACACATTTCTTAGTAAATTCAGATATTGTTTGCCTGTTAAAGATCCTTTATAAAACACAGGTCCAACAATTTTTGATCCAATAAGGCAGCACCATACGTTTAAGCAAAAACATCTTTGTGGATTGAAAGGATGATGGCGCAGGAGATTGCAATGCTTCAATAATGTTGGTTCTTTCGGTTAAACATGCCTCTATTACTAAAATTAGTAACATAGCTTGAAAGAATTAATCGTAAAAAGTTTGGATTTTCTATAGCAGCATTTACAAACCATTAGCAGAAGTTTATACGCCTTTGGCAATCACCTGGCAACAAAGTTTGTGTGGGTCTGTATTTATGGGGTACATAATTATTGTTTTTTTAATGTTATGGAATTTTCACGATAAACTTTAAAATATGCCAAAACATAAATTTCTGTTTATTGATTAATTATAAAGGTTTTCTAATTTCTACGCTTAAGAAACACTTTTGTTTGATTGAAACATTCAATAAAGGAGTAAAAAATATCTTCTGTTTGGCATATTTCGTTCTGGAAATAGTTTCACTCTAAAGCCTGATGCCATTTTTTTTGGCAAATTATGTAGCAAATGACAACATTTTAAACAACAGTAGCATAAATAAACTGTTGCCTTATGATTTACTAGTTGTCACTAAAACATCATGGCGGATACACATGTTATCTTTTGTTTTTTTTTTTTTTGTTATGGCATACTACGATAATTTGTACCAAAAATGCGATTTTAAGAATTCCATGGCTGCCTGCGTCCAGTTATGGAAAAATACATTTAAATTGAAATAACTCCGCTATTTCTCATTTTAAAAAAAATGTAAATAACTAATTATATAGAAAATTACATTCTCTTTCGAATTAACGTAACAAATACAGGGTGTTGCATTTAAAAAAAAAGTATATTTTTGTGAATAACTCGTAAATCCGATGTTCATTTGTTTTTTTATTATCGTTATTGTAATCAGCGTAAAAATGTACACAACTTTGCTAATTTAACCTAACTTGTATCTCTTATAGTAAAAAAGTTAGCAATAGTGCCGACTTAATTTTAAATACGAAATAAATATATATTTGGTGTGGGTCCCATGTCCCACTTTTTAGATAAAACATTTTTTTTTTAACTTAGCTACTCCAGTGATGTGTTTTTGTAAAACAAAAATAAACGGATTAAAGTATTTTAATTTTTAAATAGACAAATGAAAATGGCACTTATTCACTGATTAAAAATTAAGTGTTTCAATAACCGGATAAGCTCCGCTCGGTATTTTGTTTACTCCGCTTTCATCCGAGATGTAATATTGAAACTCGGTCGCCTCTGTCTATTAGGCGTTGTAAATACGTGTGATTAGCCCCCTTGTGACGTAAATAAACTTTTCGCGTTAAATTTTCATATTTGAATTTTAAATGCCTGTAATACTGTTATAGAAATTTAAATTTAAAAAAAAATGTTTGGCAGATGCGTTCTTTAGGTATAATGATTTATCTTTAGCCAGTAAAAAAATATTTGCAATTGGCTTATTATTAAAGTAAAATATTTTTTTAGTGTTATAGCTTTATTTTCACTGAATAATATTTTTATGATATCAATAGTTGGTGATAAAATTAAATCTTTAGCAAGACAATGTCGAAAGTTCGTTGAGCCTAGTACTCTAACCAGATCTATTTCTTCTTAACGTCAATATTTTTTATCTTCCCTGTCAAGTTCTGCTGACGATTGTACCCTTTACTCTTTTATCTATTTTCACAAACCACTCTTTAAGCCTGATTGGAAAAACAAGCGCAGGGTAATGCAGGTATTTCTTTCACAGATTCCTTACTTAATTAATATTGAACTGGTGCTTCAAAAGTATTGTTAAATGCCTTAAAAACACTTTTATGTATGATGTAAAAAATTCTTGCAGTTACTCATTCTTTACTCATGCATAGGGAATGCAATCCCGACTCAATTTAAATGAACCCTTGGGATTACAAATGACAATCCCCCCGGGTCCCAAATTTGCGGATCTGTCTGGTTAAAAAAAAAAAACACATTACTGAATACGTGAAAACTGCTTGTTTGCAATAGTAAGGGGTTAATTAAAAAAAATAATTTGAAAGAAAACAAAAGCCTTTATCTTTTAATATTACTAACTAAATAATTAACAGTTTTTAACATGAACAAAAAAAAACAAAAGGGATTAAAAAGTAGTTACGGGGGGTTTTAAAAAACTTCTTAAAAAAACAAAGTGTATCAAAATTACTATTTTTAACCGGCATCTAATATCCGTTGCAATGTAGCCACTGCTGAGGCCCCCCATCCTGGGTGGCAACAGCGTAACTAAGCAATTATACAAACTGCAAAAACTTCCCCCGTTCCCCCCCATTCAAATAAATCCATTTTTTTTATTACTGACTCTAATTTATCTAAGCTTTGAATCTGGCTACACGTTAAAGGACTTTTTTACACTCGCAAAAATTCCTCTTGAAGTGAAGTATTAGTTTGTGTAGCAGTAGCACTTAAATTTAAATCCTCTGCAATCATAGAAAGTGGCAAGTCATCTTCGTTTAGTACTGTCTAATTCTACTTGGTTTGGTTCTTTACGATATAATCGTGTGATTATTTTTTAATTTTTTTTCCCTTTTGAGACATTTACTTGGCTTGGAAAGTCTCTTTGCCTTTCCATTGCTCCAAATCATCTTGATAATTATTCGTTTTTCAAATATAACAGTGCTGCAGTTGCTTTTATGCGACGCTCGGGAAGATTGTTCATCAAATACCAAAATTTTTAAAAGAGGAGTTTTTTTGGGCTTTTAACTTCGAATCATGAAACGCAACGTATTTCAAACGAACTAAATCAGTATCTCGACGGCACAGTACCTCAACAGCCGATTTCCGTCCCGGCGGTTTGTGTAAACCGACCATTGCCGCCCCTCCCGTCAATCTCGAACGGGATCTCGCCATATTTCTTCGGGATTGATCCCGAAAAATTACAGGGGTCCGAGATCGGGATTGCCCCCCACTCATGCGAAAAAAGGTTTTTGGTTGTAAAATTTATTTTCGAGAATAACACTAACTAGCACCAACACATGGCGCCAGCAGCATCGAAAAAAATTGGATATTTCTTTGCCCAAAAAATTTATTTTCCTAATAAAGGCAAAGCGATATTTTTTCCCACGCCAAAGCAGTTAGACGAACGTCGCGAAGGGGAAAATTCGGATAAGTTTTTAATGTTCAAAGTTCTAACGCCTTTTTCTTCACACCATGTTTCAAATGAATTATACTGTTTCTCGTACTTTTCTTTTTTTTTTGCCGACAGGAGCTCTAAGTTGGCCAAACTTGCGGCTTTTAAGTACTTTGCGCACGCAAGTAAAAAAAAGTTTTTCCCAAATTTTGTAATAACTTTCCTCACTCATCTTTGTTCTTTTATCTGGGGCATCATCTTCCAAAACTCTAAGCAATCTTTATTTCACCTTAAGCATAGCCGGCTGCCTTATTGGAATAAAAAGCTCTTAAATCTTGTTTACCCACAAGCTCTAGTGAACTTGTGGCTTTTTTTTCAATTTTTCGTTTTGGCCTGGAAAATTAGCCTAAATTCTAAATACCCTTGCAATAAAGCAACACAGTGGCCTTTTTGATCCCCCTTTTCAAAAATATTTCTATAGTCTCTTTGAAAAAACCCCAAATTTATCATTGTTCCTTCTTTGAACAGTTAAGTATTTAGCTCGTGGAATCACATCGTTCGTTTTTTCTATCATCAAACCTTTAAGCTCCAAGCTAAGATCACCGAACTACGTTTGGAAATCGCCGAAGTGACAGACTCTGTATGTTCAGAGTGCATCATGATCAAGCAATCCTAAAAACCGACGTGATCAAAGACGTAATCCACAATTTGATATGAAGAGACATGTTCATCACACCTTGAATGTAGGAGTAATGGGTGCCATTTGACATGGTAGCAGAGTATCTTTAACTCTTATTGAGGTACAGGGCTTTGGTTATATTTACGTGGCTTCTGGAGCGTTTATTTTGAGGTTAAAAAAAAGTTTTATATAAAAGTTTTAGTTTTTTTTTCCTATTGTTACAGACTTTAGTTAGTGTTTAGTTATTAGAAATATAAAAGGTTAGAATCATTTTTTTATGTTAATAATTTATTTAAAATAGGTTACCTTAGTTTTTTTCCCTTTTTTTACGGTCATTGCGGATTATTTTCCGAGGGCGCTGGAGACATCCTTTTTACACTTTTCTTACATCCTTAGTAAAAGAATCCTTCCAGCTAAAATTTAGACTTTTTAACTTTTTTCCTTCTTTTCCCTTCACTATAAAAAAGCGAGGAAAATCGGCACGGGAGTTGTTTTATTTCACAGAGATAAGAAGTTGACAGATAGTTAAAGGTTAAACAGTTGTCACAATAACGTTACGTTGAATTTTTTTACCATAAAACGTTTGTGAACCTGATTTGCAATAAAAAGGTGTAAAACCAGGATACGTGTTTTTATACGGGGTGTCCCGGAAAATATTATCTTTTAATTGATGAATAAAATTATCAGTCAAAAAATATTGAAATAAAAAAATTTAAATATATAGGCAACATCAACTTTTAAATGGAACACCCCCTATATTATGCGCTACAGTAAAAAAATTTTTTTTTTATTTCAAATATATA